>JAXIVJ010008907.1:2500-53414 GCA_036785665.1 Chirona hameri | reverse complement strand
CTGTACCTGGCAGAGTTATCCGTCGCTCGTACTGTACCTGTCAGAGTTATCCGTCGCTCGTACTGTACCTGGCAGAGTTATCCGTCGCTCGCACTGTACCTGGCAGAGTTATCCGTCGCTCGGTACTGTACCTGGCAGAGTTATCCGTCGCTCGCACTGTACCTGGCAGAGTTATCTGTCGCTCGTACTGTACCTGGCAGAGTTATCCGTCGCTCGCACTGTACCTGGCAGTTATCCGTCGCTCGCACTGTACCTGGCAGAGTTATCCGTCGCTCGCACTGTACCTGACAGAGTTATCCGTCGCTCGCACTGTACCTGGCAGAGTTATCCGTCGCTCGCACTGTACCTGACAGAGTTATCCGTCGCTCGTACTGTACCTGGCAGAGTTATCCGTCGCTCGTACTGTACCTGACAGAGTTATCCGTCGCTCGTACTGTACCTGGCAGAGTTATCCGTCACTCGTACTGTACCTGGCAGAGTTATCCGTCACTCGTACTGTACCTGGCAGAGTTATCCGTCACTCGTACCGTACCTGGCAGACTTATAGTCCCGCCATTTGTACTGTATCTGACCAACAGAGTACCGTCCAGTACCGTCCGTGGTACGTTCGTACCGTACCTGGTACAAATTCTCCTCCATGTCTGGACTGACGGCACTAGTGGCCTCGTCCATGAACACGAACGCCGGTCGGTGGTGGAACAGCCGGACGAAGCAGAGCCGCTGCATCTCCCCCCGGAGACAGCAGGTCATACCTGCGGCATAGCGCGGGAGGCTGTACAAGTAGCGCACAGTGCGGTCCGCAGTGGCCTCGGCAGAGAGACTGAGCTGCTGCAGAGAGACTGGGCTGCCTTATACAGCTGCACCTCACACTGTGACAAACAACCATAGCCATGAAGCAGGTACAAGCAGAAATAACAGCCGTCCATCTTATACAAAGTACAAGAGAACAGGTTATTTGTAAAGCAATCAGAGAGCTCAGAACCATATGAGTTCCACATCAACAATGACGCAAGAATGTATACGCAAACCGTGTATCCGTGTGCGATTTATTAATGTCCGTGTGCGATTATTCCATGGCTCTTGATCGAAAGTAAAAGTACATTACCATTTCACAGCTCTTCGTTTCACACCGTTTAGCCCGCACACGATATTGAGACGGGCCCCCACATGGCGTGTAGGCAGGACGTGTAGTCTACACACGATATTGAGACGGGCTGCCACATGGCGTGTAGGCAGGACGTGTAACCTACATATTATATTGAGACGGGCTGCCACATGGCGTGTAGGCAGGACGTGTAACCTACATATTATATTGAGACGGGCTGCCACATGGCGTGTAGGCAGGACGTGTAACCTACACACGATATTGAGACGGGCTGCCACATGGCGTGTAGGCAGGACGTGTAACATACACACGATATTGAGACGGGCTGCCACATGGCGTGTAGGCAGGACGTGTAACCTACACACGATATTGAGACGGGCTGCCACATGGCGTGTAGGCAGGACGTGTAACCTACACACGATATTGAGACGGGCTGCCACATGGCGTGTAGGCAGGACGTGTAACCTACACACGATATTGAGACGGGCTGCCACATGGCGTGTAGGCAGGACGTGTAACCTACACACTATATTGAGACGGGCTCCCACACGTGTAGGCAGGACGTGTAACCTACACACGATATTGAGACGGGCCCCCACATGGCGTGTAGGCAGGACGTGTAGTCTACACACGATATTGAGACGGGCTGCCACATGGCGTGTAGGCAGGACGTGTAACCTACCTATTATATTGAGACGGGCTGCCACATGGCGTGTAGGCAGGACGTGTAACCTACACACGATATTGAGACGGGCTGCCACATGGCGTGTAGGCAGGACGTGTAACCTACACACGATATTGAGACGGGCTGCCACATGGCGTGTAGGCAGGACGTGTAACCTACACACGATATTGAGACGGGCTGCCACATGGCGTGTAGGCAGGACGTGTAACCTACACACGATATTGAGACGGGCTCCCACGTGTAGGCAGGACGTGTAACCTACACACGATATTGAGACGGGCTGCCACATGGCGTGTAGGCAGGACGTGTAACCTACACACGATATTGAGACGGGCTGCCACATGGCGTGTAGGCAGGACGTGTAACCTACACACGATATTGAGACGGGCTCCCACGTGTAGGCAGGACGTGCAACCTACACACGATATTGAGACGGGCTGCCACATGGCGTGTAGGCAGGACGTGTAACCTACACACGATATTGAGACGGGCTGCCACATGGCGTGTAGGCAGGGCGTGTAACCTACACACGATATTGAGACGGGCTGCCACATGGCGTGTAGGCAGGACGTGTAACCTACACACGATATTGAGACGGGCTCCCACGTGGCGTGTAGGCAGGACGTGTAACCTACACACGATATTGAGACGGGCTCCCACGTGTAGGCAGGACGTGTAACCTACACACGATATTGAGACGGGCTGCCACATGGCGTGTAGGCAGGATGTGTAACCTACACACGATATTGAGACGGGCTGCCACATGGCGTGTAGGCAGGACGTGTAACCTACCTATTATATTGAGACGGGCTGCCACATGGCGTGTAGGCAGGATGTGTAACCTACACACGATATTGAGACGGGCTGCCACATGGCGTGTAGTCAGGACGTGTAACCTACACACGATATTGAGACGGGCTGCCACATGGCGTGTAGGCAGGGCGTGTAACCTACACACGATATTGAGACGGGCTGCCACATGGCGTGTAGGCAGGACGTGTAACCTACATATTATATTGAGACGGGCTGCCACATGGCGTGTAGGCAGGATGTGTAACCTACACACGATATTGAGACGGGCTGCCACATGGCGTGTAGGCAGGACGTGTAACCTACATATTATATTGAGACGGGCTGCCACATGGCGTGTAGGCAGGATGTGTAACCTACACACGATATTGAGACGGGCTGCCACATGGCGTGTAGTCAGGACGTGTAACCTACACACGATATTGAGACGGGCTGCCACATGGCGTGTAGGCAGGGCGTGTAACCTACACACGATATTGAGACGGGCTGCCACATGGCGTGTAGGCAGGACGTGTAACCTACATATTATATTGAGACGGGCTGCCACATGGCGTGTAGGCAGGATGTGTAACCTACACACGATATTGAGACGGGCTGCCACATGGCGTGTAGGCAGGACGTGTAACCTACACACGATATTGAGACGGGCTCCCACGTGTAGGCAGGACGTGTAACCTACACACGATATTGAGACGGGCTGCCACATGGCGTGTAGGCAGGATGTGTAACTTACACACGATATTGAGACGGGCTGCCACATGGCGTGTAGGCAGGACGTGTAACCTACACACGATATTGAGACGGGCTCCCACGTGTAGGCAGGACGTGTAACCTACACACGATATTGAGACGGGCTGCCACATGGCGTGTAGGCAGGGCGTGTAACCTACACACGATATTGAGACGGGCTCCCACGTGTAGGCAGGACGTGTAACCTACACACGATATTGAGACGGGCTCCCACATGGCGTGTAGGCAGGACGTGTGACCTACACACGATATTGAGACGGGCTCCCACATGGCGTGTAGGCAGGACGTGTAACCTACACACGATATTGAGACGGGCTGCCACATGGCGTGTAGGCAGGACGTGTAACCTACACACGATATTGAGACGGGCTCCCACGTGTAGGCAGGACGTGTAACCTACACACGATATTGAGACGGGCTGCCACATGGCGTGTAGGCAGGATGTGTAACCTACATATTATATTGAGACGGGCTGCCACATGGCGTGTAGGCAGGACGTGTAACCTACATACGATATTGAGACGGGCTGCCACATGGCGTGTAGGCAGGACGTGTAACCTACACACGATATTGAGACGGGCTGCCACATGGCGTGTAGGCAGGACGTGTAACCTACACACTATATTGAGACGGGCTGCCACATGGCGTGTAGGCAGGACGTGTAACCTACACACGATATTGAGACGGGCTGCCACATGGCGTGTAGGCAGGACGTGTAACCTACACACTATATTGAGACGGGCTGCCACATGGCGTGTAGGCAGGACGTGTACACCTACACACGATATTGAGACGGGCTGCCACATGGTGTGTAGGCAGGACGTGTAACCTACACACGATATTGAGACGGGCTTCCACGTGTAGGCAGGACGTGTAACCTACACACGATATTGAGACGGGCTGCCACATGGCGTGTAGGCAGGACGTGTAACCTACACACGATATTGAGACGGGCTCCCACATGGCGTGTAGGCAGGACGTGTAACCTACACACGATATTGAGACGGGATGCCACATGGCGTGTAGGCAGGACGTGTAACCTACACACGATATTGAGACGGGCTGCCACATGGCGTGTAGGCAGGACGTGTAACCTACACACAATATTGAGACGGGCTGCCACATGGCGTGTAGGCAGGACGTGTATACTTTAAGCCATATTTCGGATGGTTCGGAGATTTGGGCGAGTTGTCGGCGGTCACCGCATAATAACAGTTCTGTTTTTGCTGCGTTGACCATCATCCCGTTTCAGAGGAACCAAGCATTGGCTATATCGAGAACCTTTTGTAATGCACTCTGCATTTCAGTGAAACTTTTTCTGGGACCGGTGATGGCGATTTGGCTATCATCTGCATATCGAACAGTGGTGATACGGAATCCGTCTATTCATTTCGGTATAAAACAATTCAAGTCATTAGTTGCAATGTTGTATAGCAACGGTCCGAGACACGTGCCCTGAAAAGTTCCTATAGTAATGGGGCGGGAGTTGGAGACATTTCCCCAACGCGAACATTCTGAGTATGGCCAGATAGATAACTTCGGAACCATCCCGTGGAAATTTGAAGCATTTTTAGTTTGTTTAGTAGCAGCTTGTGGTCAATCGCGTCAAAACAGCGACTTAAAGGGAATGTTTCACCTTTCTGAAAGTTGTCAAATGTGCTGGTTGTAGTCGAAAATATGAAGTAAGTGCTGCTGAAAACGATGGTGATATTTTTCTCTCGAAAAGTCACTTAACTTTATACAAATTAAGATTTTAAATTTTGGATGATGACGTCATTATTGAGCTATAGACCGACGCTGATTGGCTGACAAAGTGGGATTGGCTGACAAAGTGGCTGTCAGCCAATCAGCGGCGGCACTAGCCTAGACCCCATTTTGCAAATGCGAAATTAAATTGCTTAAAAACGGCTAAGTTTTGGGGGAAATGCCCTTTGTATTTTCGACATTTAAATAACGGCCAAAGAATCTCAGTTCTCAGGCTATCTCAGTTCAAAACCAACACAAAGGTGAAACATTCCCTTTAAAGGGCGATAATCACCCTTACCCACACAAATGTAGTTAGCACCTGAAATCGATAGAAGAGGCCAAAATATGATGTAAATTCATCACATTTTGCATATAAACATTCCTACCGAAAGATATTGGCAGTTTCCTACCGATAAGCGATCCACGCTATATCGGTCGGTACTCAGCAAGTACTCGATAACGAATTCAGTAAATTAGCCTCCTTACGCATTGTTATTTATCATGAAGGTATGCAATATGTTTCCTGCACTCTATCTTTTGCGCATATGTGCCAAACTTCTATCAACAATCAACAATCATTTGACAAAAAGTGCATTGAAATCGGCAGTTTAGCTTGGGACCGGACGGCGACCTATTTAGTGTCGGCGATTTGTTAATAAGTGCCCATTCAACATTCAACAACGTTGAACAGATTGATGCAAAAGCGCTAGCCAGATGTTGCGTTTTCCAATAGTGGATCATTAATTTCCCCAAACTTCCAACTTCGAATTAGGGAATAATTGTATTTAACTCTTAAATTTAGATCACATCATTTTAATACCATAACGGTAGCCAAAGAAAGTGTTGCTAACAAAATAGAAAGGTGATTATCTCCCTTTAAGTCGATAAGTGTAACTAAAGATATTTCTAAACAAGTGTAACTAAGAAGATCTGTCCATGCCGTTTATAATTTGGTCACTGATAGTCAATAGGGCTGTACAGGTTGAGTGTTATCTGAATCTGTGCTGGTCGTCACTGAAGATATGCCGTTCTTCCATATAGGTGGTAACTTGGTCATGAGCAAGTTTTTCTACTACTTTACAGATGAGAGGAACCTTGGATATTGGCCTAAAATTTGAAGCAACGGAGGGGTCGTCTCGTTTGTGGAGTGGTATAATTGCTGCCCTTTTCCAACTGGATGGCACAGTTTCTGTCACAAAACTGGTGTTTATAATCCTCAGTAAAACACGTCCGATAATTTGAAATGAAAGTTGTATAATTTGTATTGGTTCGTCCTCCTCAATTTGAGATTCGTTATTAGACATCGAGAAAAACACGAGTTTTAGCCGTGCAAGCGTCACGGGCGTGATTCTTAGCGCGCCGGCGTTGACACGCGGTAGTCGCGTCTTCAGACTCACGACCGGACCGAGCGAATTCGGTCGCGACCTCCTTTATGGTCTCTGTCCCTATTTAAGTGAACTAGTTGTTTAGTTCGTCTGGTGATAGGTTAACTGGTGCAATCAGCTTCCCTCGTTTAGGAGCTAAGACCGGACGGATTTGTCGATAGAGCAAAGATGAGGAAGAATTTTTTACTTTTGCGTGATCGATTGTCTCATGTCCTTTTATTTGTAATTTATATTTTAATTTAGATCACCAGCAACGACCAGTACAACACCTTTTTGGGCGATGACCGAGCGGGCGCGCTCTGGTAAAGCTAAATTAAGTTGTATTAAATTGTTCATGATCTCCTTTCTCAAATTTGCCAAAAAGGAGTACGTCCTGAGCGCTGCATGCTTCATCGTATAAATGTATGCTTAAATCAATATTCGTTGACTATGAAAGGCTTCGCCGGCGCACGTGACACGTGCTTTGCTACCACCCACATGAGCAAAATATATCCAAAGTAAAATTGATTCGATGTAGCTATCCAATGATGAAAACCTGATCTCAATCGGGATAGTAGCTGCAAAGTTATTAGCTTCCGAAAAGCGTATGTACGGCCGGGTCGAACCGGGTCGGGCCGGGTCAAATGTAAATTTGTCTACAAGTTGACGAGAAACCTCACGGGGGCTTCGCGCCCGCTCGGTAATGATTCGTTGAGTAGGGAATGCGGTGATGGCCTGCTGGATTTGCTCCTCTATGCCGTTGTAATCGGCTTGAGTTTGGCCGTGTGATGTAGATGGAAGTCGGTAGATACAGGCTATGATCACAGCTTTCTTACGGTCGATTTTCACTTTTAGCCATAGTGATCCTGCATGTGATTGGGACCCGACTCACCGAGTGATGAGATTATGTTCAGTTGATCTACCTGTAAGTCTTCTTTCACATATATCGTTAATTGTTCAATGTCATAATCGTGTGTAAATGTGTGTGTATGTGATGTCGTATGTTCGTCGTATGCGTGTATCGTGTGTCGCGTGTATGACGAAGACCTATGAATAGCCCTTTAATAGTGGAAAGGTCTAATGAAGTGGAATAAATAAATACCTACACCTACATATGACGTGTATGACGTGTCGGTTTTTCGCTTATGATCAAGGCCAACACTATTTTCTGCTCGGTCTACACAGACGTCCTGGTTACTGACCAGTTCCTGGTGACGGCGCCGTCCAGACCTCCACAGCGGCTGGCCAGGTCCTGTTTACTGACCAGTCCTGGTTACTGACCAGTTCCTGGTGACGGCGCCGTCCAGACCTCCACAGCGGCTGGCCAGGTCCTGTTTACTGACCAGTCCTGGTTACTGACCAGTTCCTGGTGACGGCGCCGTCCAGACCTCCACAGCGGCTGGCCAGGTCCTGTTTACTGACCAGTCCTGGTTACTGACCAGTTCCTGCTGACGGCGCCGTCCAGACCTCCACAGCGGCTGGCCAGGTCGGTCAGCTGCACCAGCTGCAGGTGATGCAGCATCTGCTCCGTCTCCGTCACCGTGTAGCCGTCCTCCTTCAGACGCTCCGGGTACACAATCTGTGTAGCAGTCGATACTCTACATGGTTTGTGCAACAGTGGGGAACACGCGATCTGTGCAACAGTGGGGAACACGCGATCTGTGCAACAGTGGGGAACACGCGATCTGTGCAACAGTGGGGAAAACGCGATCTGTGCAACAGTGGGGAACACGCGATCTGTGCAACAGTGGGGAACACGCGATCTGTGCAACAGTGGGGAACACGCGATCTGTGCAACAGTGGGGAACACGCGATCTGTGCAACAGTGGGGAACACGCGATCTGTGCAACAGTGGGGAACACGCGATCTGTGCAACAGTGGGGAACACGCGATCTGTGCAACAGTGGGGAACACGCGATCTGTGCAACAGTGGGGAACACGCGATCTGTGCAACAGTGGGGAACACGCGATCTGTGCAACAGTGGGGAACACGCGATCTGTGCAACAGTGGGGAACACGCGATCTGTGCAACAGTGGGGAACACGCGATCTGTGCAACAGTGGGGAACACGCGATCTGTGCAACAGTGGGGAACACGCGATCTGTGCAACAGTGGGGAACACGCGATCTGTGCAACAGTGAGCAGCAAACGATGTGTTTTACCATGACTGCTTTTTAGAAGCCCGACAGAGCCTCCCATCCCAAAAATACGTTATCGCGATAGCGCGACAGGAGGTGTCGCGGCTATCGGAGGAGGAGGTGACTCAAATGTACACAATCACGGGCCCGTTCACATTGTCGCGCCTTTGTCATGACTCAGTCTTAATGCTTCAGTAAACATGAATATTTGTATATTGAAAACAAAAACAGAGTGTAATACTGTAATAATCACCCGGTTAGGGCGCCTGACCTGCTGTCTGAGCGAGCCGTCCGTGAAGAAGGGCCGCTGCGGCATGAAGAACACGTGCCGCGGCCCGGGCAGCACGGCGCGGCGCACGCGGCCGGCAGCGGGCGGCCACAGCCCGCGCAGCACGCGCAGCAGGCTGGTCTTGCCGCTGCTGCTGCTGCCGGTCACCAGTAGACTGCGCCGCCGACGCACCGTCAGACTGAGGTCTGCGACCAGCGGCTGGCGTCCGCCCGGCGCGCGCACCGACACACACTCCAGCCGGTACGGCGTGTCGTACCGCGGGTCAGTCGGGTCCTCAGACTCGCTGAAAACGCAGAGGTAGAGCGGGTCTGCTATAATGGAATACAACTCCTCGTGGATATTAATATCACATTATGTAAACAACGTTTTTGGGTATACATAAAAAACTTAGCAATATTTTAACATAAATAAAGTAAGAGTAGATAAAATAATCTGTTTTACCATATTCCCCCAGCAGGAGGGGATTAGCCTCACCTCTCCCCATCCTGCCTGGTCTTCTCTTCATCCCCAGCTGCTGCCTTGGCCTGTTCTGCCGGCGCCTTGCCGTCCTGCTGTGCCGCTGGCTTCGGTTCGTCTCCACACCCCGGCGAGGGGCTGCGGCCGTCCCGCCGCTTCTGCAGGGCATCTATCCGCTCCATCATCTGGCCAATACGATGCGTCACGCCCACCACCTCTGTCGCGTTCGACGACAGGTCCACCAGCGAGGTGAAGTTGTAGATCAGGTACATGCAGACGAACGAGTTCTGTAACGCAGCAGAGACGGGGTCAGAACCTGCGGAGCGAGGTGAAGTTGTAGATCAGGTACATGCAGACGAACGAGTTCTGTAACGCAGCGGAGACGGGTCAGAACCTGCGACGCCGCGGCAGCGGACGGTTCGCAAAACTGATTTCCCAGCCCGGAGCGATGTGGAAATCACAGCGAATATATAGAAGGGATGACGTTATCCAAACGCAATGTGTTTCAGGTGTGACTTGTAAATACGTTATTAATGCATACGGCGCATTGCTAAGCCACTGGGTGTTCAATACGTGTTCATCAACTCCGACTCGGACTCGGTCTCTGGACAATATCGCCGTCTCCGACTTATTCCGAACCGGCAGCGCTGGACCCCGCTGCAGGGAACCTCAGACGCCTCCCATTCCCCAACCCATTCCCCAGCCGACACAAGACAATCTCAGCTTCCGGCACCTCCTCTCCCCCTACCTGGCTGATGAGGGCGCTCAGCTGCTGTGGCGTCTTATCGTCATACATGCCGGCGAAGATGGGGATGGCGATCACCAGGTAGTTGAGGATGCTGCCCAGGTAGTCGAACAGGTTGACCACCAGCGTCAGCATGAAGCGCCGGTTGAAGAGGGCCATCTGGGTGGCGACGAGCGCGCCCAGTCGCCGGTTACAACGATGTTCCTCCACTGCGCTGCAGCCGTGGAAACCCAGCGCCTCGGCGTGCACGCGGATCTGCATGTGCTTAAACCTGCCGGCGGACCGCGGGCGCAGGAAGTCTCAATACAATTTGGTATCTTGTATAAATGCTTCCGCTACGACAAAGCTATGTTTCGCTATTTGGAATTAAGCATATGGTTGACGCCAAGTTTTCAAATATGTCACATGGTATGTCTAACATGAATGCACTGTTGTTTCTTTAAAAGGTCGCGGAGACACCCCTGAAGATACTTCAGATGAAATGATTACTGATCAGTGTCACCAGTGGATGATGTTGATCAGCTAATCTAGAACTACTGTGCACGGCAGATCGCTTGGAAGCCTAATTTGTCGGCGATCACTTTGGAATGCATCAACTGGCATGAGCGATTTCTCGCAATGGACGTTTCAGACCCTGCGCCAATTTTAATTTTAAGGTTGGTTAATGTCAAACGAAAATGTATGGCACTTTACCTTCACTCGTAATGTTAAAGGCAATTCGAGCTCGGATAGAGGCTAACGCCTGGTCGCTCTGTAGCCCCGCCCGCGACTCCGCCCACCATACGCAACTGACCGGTCACGGGTCGGACAGCGCCGGCTCAAAGGTCAGCCAGGGTGGAGCTAAGTTCTGATGTCAGAGCATAACTCCACCCATTCACGATAGCCTCTACCCATAGATCGAATTCCCTGCGCGAGTTTTGACATTACGAGTGACTGGCAAGTGCCCTAAATTTCCGTTTGACGTTAACTAACCCTAATAATAAAAATTAGCGCATGGTCTGAAACGTCCATTGCGAGAAATTCGTCCATGCCAGTTGGTGGCTTCAAAAGTTATCGCCGCAAATTAGGGTCATAAGCGGTCTGCCGTTCACAGTAAGCCCATGATGGGCATTATAAGGTATCAAATCACACCACCACGTATTGCCAGTTTTACAGTTTAATTTCAGCAAACATCGTCGACCTGCGACATCTCTCAAAATATGTTTGTTGCATGAACTGATGCTGCCCAGCTAAAAAAACTTCCAAGGGTGATGCCTCATTACCGCTGCGCCGTGCGGTTCAGCAGTTCCATCCTATTCCATCCAATAGATGTCTCTCAAATCAAGCGCCTGATGAATGCTGTACCGCATAGCTCAGTAGTTTCCACTGCAGCCAATAGATGTCTCTCCAATAAGACGCCTGTAGCATGCTGTACCGCATAGCTGAACAGTTCCTATTCCAGCCAATAGATGTCGCTCATAGTAGACGCCTGATAATACTGTACCGCAGAGCTCAGTAGTTTCCACTGCAGCCAATAATGTCTCTCCAATAAGACGCCTGTAGCATGCTGTACCGCATAGCTGAACAGTTCCTATTCCAGTCAATAGATGTCGCTCATAGTAGACGCCTGATAATACTGTGCCGCAGAGCTCAGTAGTTTCTATTGCAGCCAATAGATGTCTCTCAAATAAGACGCCTGAAATATGCTGTGCCGCACGGCCCAACAGTTCATACTCCCGCCAACAGATATCTCTCAAAGATGGCGCCTGTCGAATGCTGTGCCGCAAGGCTAAACAAGCAGCTTTCCATTGGCCCAGCCCACTATCTCTGTTTTGAGCGCGCCGAAGCTTCAGGCATGCAAAGTTTTCGACTCTAAATTATGTCAATTAACAGAAATTGCGCGATCAGATGGTAGAGGTATGGTGCAGACAATAAGCTATGCTTAGCAAAGTACACTATCTCAGAAACCATCCGAAGGAAAGGTTCAGTCTAAATTGATGAAAAATATGAACAATTCCTGAATTAACTTTATTCAGATAAAATTGCGCCAGGTCAAATTAAAACAAAATGCGCATCTAAGCCAACGTGGTTGTGGCTTCGCTCGTCCGAAAAATAGACTTCATAAAACATTACTTTGTCGAGCTAAGGGGCGGGCCGTATTTTCCGGATGCAGAAGTTACGGCTCTCACCGTGACTGACCTGAAGGTGCCCTCCTTTTCCTCCTGAGTGACGAGTGACTGACCTGAAGGTGCCCCCCTTTTCCTCCTGACTGACCTGAAGGTGCCCTCCTTTTCCACCTGAGTGACGAGTGACTGACCTGAAGGTACCCTCCTTTTCCTCCTGACTGACCTGAAGGTGCCCTCCTTTTCCACCTGAGTGACGAGTGACTGACTTGAAGGTGCCCTCCTTTTCCTCCTGAGTGACGAGTGACTGACCTGAAGGTGCCCTCCTTTTCCTCCTGAGTGACGAGTGACTGACCTGAACGTGCCCTCCTTTTCCTCCTGAGTGACGAGTGACTGACCTGAAGGTGCCCTCCTTTTCCTCCTGAGTGACGAGTGACTGACCTGAAGGTGCCCTCCTTTTCCTCCTGAGTGACGAGTGACTGACCTGAAGGTGCCCTCCTTTTCCTCCTGACTGACCTGAAGGTGCCCTCCTTTTCCTCCTGAGTGACGAGTGACTGACCTGAAGGTACCCTCCTTTTCCTCCTGAGTGACGAGTGACTGACCTGAAGGTGCCCTCCTTTTCCTCCTGACTGACCTGAAGGTGCCCTCCTTTTCCACCTGAGTGACGAGTGACTGACCTGAAGGTGCCCTCCTTTTCCACCTGAGTGACGAGTGACTGACCTGAAGGTGCCCTCCTTTTCCTCCTGACTGACCTGAAGGTGCCCTCCTTTTCCTCCTGAGTGACGAGTGACTGACCTGAAGGTGCCCTCCTTTTCCTCCTGACTGACCTGAAGGTGCCCTCCTTTTCCACCTGTGACGAGTGACTGACCTGAAGGTGCCCTCCTTTTCCTCCTGACTGACCTGAACGTGCCCTCCTTTTCCACCTGAGTGACGAGTGACTGACCTGAAGGTGCCCTCCTTTTCCTCCTGACTGACCTGAAGGTGCCCTCCTTTTCCACCTGAGTGACGAGTGACTGACCTGAAGGTGCCCTCCTTTTCCTCCTGACTGACCTGAACGTGCCCTCCTTTTCCTCCTGAGTGACGAGTGACTGACCTGAAGGTGCCCTCCTTTTCTTCCTGAGTGACGAGTGACTGACCTGAAGGTGCCCTCCTTTTCCTCCTGAGTGACGAGTGACTGACCTGAAGGTGCCCTCCTTTTCTTCCTGAGTGACGAGTGACTGACCTGAAGGTGCCCTCCTTTTCCTCCTGAGTGACGAGTGACTGACCTGAAGGTGCCCTCCTTTTCCTCCTGAGTGACGAGTGACTGACCTGAAGGTGCCCTCTTTTTCCTCCTGAGTGACGAGTGACTGACCTGAAGGTGCCCTCCTTTTCCTCCTGACTGACCTGAACGTGCCCTCCTTTTCCTCCTGAGTGACGAGTGACTGACCTGAAAGTGCCCTCCTTTTCCTCCTGACTGACCTGAAGGTGCCCTCCTTTTCCTCCTGAGTGACGAGTGACTGACCTGGACGTGCCCTCCTTTTCCTCCTGAGTGACGAGTGACTGACCTGAAGGTGCCCTCCTTTTCCTCCTGAGTGACGAGAGACTGACCTGAAGGTGCCCTCCTTTTCCTCCTGACTGACCTGAAGGTGCCCTCCTTTTCCACCTGAGTGACGAGTGACTGACCTGAAGGTGCCCTCCTTTTCCTCCTGACTGACCTGAAGGTGCCCTCCTTTTCCTCCTGAGTGACGAGTGACTGACCTGAACGTGCCCTCCTTTTCCTCCTGACTGACCTGAACGTGCCCTCCTTTTCCTCCTGAGTGACGAGTGACTGACCTGAAGGTGCCCTCCTTTTCCTCCTGGGTGACGAGTGACTGACCTGAAGGTGCCCTCCTTTTCCTCCTGAGTGACGAGTGACTGACCTGAAGGTGCCCTCCTTTTCCTCCTGACTGACCTGAACGTGCCCTCCTTTTCCTCCTGAGTGACGAGTGACTGACCTGAACGTGCCCTCCTTTTCCTCCTGACTGACCTGAACGTGCCCTCCTTTTCCTCCTGAGTGACGAGTGACTGACCTGAAGGTGCCCTCCTTTTCCTCCTGAGTGACGAGTGACTGACCTGAAGGTGCCCTCCTTTTCCTCCTGAGTGACGAGTGACTGACCTGAAGGTGCCCTCCTTTTCCTCCTGAGTGACGAGTGACTGACCTGAAGGTGCCCTCCTTTTCCTCCTGAGTGACGAGTGACTGACCTGAAGATGCCCTCCTTTTCCTCCTGAGTGACGAGTGACTGACCTGAAGGTGCCCTCCTTTTCCTCCTGAGTGACGAGTGACTGACCTGAAGGTGCCCTCCTTTTCCTCCTGAGTGATGAGTGACTGACCTGAAGGTGCCCTCCTTTTCCTCCTGAGTGACGAGTGACTGACCTGAAGGTGCCCTCCTTTTCCTCCTGAGTGACGAGTGACTGACCTGAAGGTGCCCTCCTTTTCCTTCTGAGTGACGAGTGACTGACCTGAAGGTGCCCTCCTTTTCCTCCTGAGTGACGAGTGACTGACCTGAAGGTGCCCTCCTTTTCCTCCTGACTGACCTGAACGTGCCCTCCTTTTCCTCCTGAGTGACGAGTGACTGACCTGAACGTGCCCTCCTTTTCCTCCTGAGTGACGAGTGACTGACCTGAAGGTGCCCTCCTTTTCTTCCTGAGTGACGACGTAGGTGACAATAGGCGTCATCATCACCTTGTTGATCACCGTCGCCAACACGAAGAAGCCGTAAATGCTGAGCACGCCGATGTAGCCCGTACTGCCGGTCAAGTTAAGGAAGGTAGGTCAAAAACTCAAGACACAATGTCCGATCAGATGCTCATTTAATGGGCCATTCTTTCACTATTTATTGCACCACATATGAACAATCCCTAAAACGTGACCTTAGTCATAGGATTGTTCTGGACTTCTGGTATTGATGGCAAAATACCGGACATGTGTTGGAAAAGGCGATGGCATTATAGGGAGTTACAGCCCCTCTTGCCGTCACTCCTGGTATACAGGCTGCCACTCAACTCTGGCGGGAAAGGAGTCACTCTTGGTATACAGGCTGCCACTCGACTCCGACGGGAAAGGAGTCACTCTTGGTACAGCCTGTCAGTCGACTCCGACTGGAAAGGAGTCACTCCTGGTATACAGGCTGCCACTCGACTCCGACGGGAAAGGAGTCACTCCTGGTATACAGGCTGCTACTCGACTCCGGCTAGAAAGGAGTCACTCCTGGTATACAGGCTGCCACTCGACTCCGACGGGAAAGGAGTCACTCCTGGTATACAGGCTGCCACTCGACTCCGGCTAGAAAGGAGTCACTCTTGGTATACAGGCTGCCACTCGACTCCGGCTAGAAAGGAGTCACTCTTGGTATACAGGCTGCCACTCGACTCCGACGGGAAAGGAGTCACTCCTGGTATACAGGCTGCCAATCGACTCCGAAGGGAAAGGAGTCACTCCTGGTATACAGGCTGCCACTCGACTCCGACGGGAAAGGAGTCACTCCTGGTATACAGGCTGCCACTCGACTCCGACGGGAAAGGAGTCACTCCTGGTATACAGGCTGCCACTCGACTCCGGCTAGAAAGGAGTCACTCCTGGTATACAGGCTGCCACTCGACTCCGACGGGAAAGGAGTCACTCCTGGTATACAGGCTGCCACTCGACTCCGGCTAGAAAGGAGTCACTCTTGGTATACAGGCTGCCACTCGACTCCGGCTAGAAAGGAGTCACTCTTCGTATACAGGCTGCCACTCGACTCCGACTGGAAAGGAGTCACTCCTGGTATACAGGCTGCCACTCGACTCCGGCGGGAAAGGAGTCACTCTTGGTATACAGGCTGCCACTCGACTCCGACTAGAAAGGAGTCACTCCTGGTATACAGGCTGCCACTCGACTCCGACGGGAAAGGAGTCACTCCTGGTATACAGGCTGTCACTCGACTCCGACGGGAAAGGAGTCACTCCTGGTATACAGGCTGCCACTCGACTCCGGCGGGAAAGGAGTCACTCCTGGTATACAGGCTGCCACTCGACTCCGACGGGAAAGGAGTCACTCCTGGTATACAGGCTGCCACTCGACTCCGACGGGAAAGGAGTCACTCCTGGTATACAGGCTGCCACTCGACTCCGGCGGGAAAGGAGTCACTCCTGGTATACAGGCTGCCACTCGACTCCGGCGGGAAAGGAGTCACTCCTGGTATACAGGCTGCCACTCGACTCTGGCGGGAAAGGAGTCACTCCTGGTATACAGGCTGCCACTCGACTCTGGCGGGAAAGGAGTCACTCTTGGTATACAGGCTGCCACTCGACTCTGGCGGGAAAGGAGTCACTCTTGGTATACAGGCTGCCACTCGACTCTGGCGGGAAAGGAGTCACTCTTGGTATACAGGCTGCCACTCGACTCTGGCGGGAAAGGAGTCACTCTTGGTATACAGGCTGCCACTCGACTCCGGCTAGAAAGGAGTCACTCTTGGTATACAGGCTGCCACTCGACTCCGACTGGAAAGGAGTCACTCCTGGTATACAGGCTGCCACTCGACTCCGACGGGAAAGGAGTCACTCTTGGTACAGCCTGTCAGTCGACTCCGACTGGAAAGGAGTCACTCCTGGTATACAGGCTGCCACTCGACTCCGACGGGAAAGGAGTCACTCCTGGTATACAGGCTGCCACTCGACTCCGACGGGAAAGGAGTCACTCCTGGTATACAGGCTGCCACTCGACTCCGACGGGAAAGGAGTCACTCTTGGTACAGCCTGTCAGTCGACTCCGACTGGAAAGGAGTCACTCCTGGTATACAGGCTGCCACTCGACTCCGACGGGAAAGGAGTCACTCCTGGTATACAGGCTGCCACTCGACTCCGACGGGAAAGGAGTCACTCCTGGTATACAGGCTGCCACTCGACTCCGGCTAGAAAGGAGTCACTCTTGGTATACAGGCTGCCCCTCGACTCCGGCGGGAAAGGAGTCACTCCTGGTATACAGGCTGCCACTCGACTCTGGCGGGCAGTGTCCTGAATTTCACAAATATGAGTGGAAAGCCACACCTAAATGAACTTTTTGTCACGTCACTTGCCATCGAAACGACGTCACTAGCGATCGAGCTAAACAAGTATTAAAATAAAGTCACGCTTTTAACACGCTTAGTTTGCAATTATCGGAACGGCTATTTTGTGTTAAATATACAGCAAACCGACTGCCGGAAGCAACGATTGTTGGGGTTATTATCATACAAATTTGAACCTCAATATCCACCTCCTGGAATAGTGACGTCCTCTCAGCATGCATCACACTCTTGCAGAAAACAATTTCAGGACACTGCTGGCGGGAAAGGAGTCACTCTTGGTATACAGGCTGCCACTCGACTCTGGCGGGAAAGGAGTCACTCTTGGTATACAGGCTGCCACTCGACTCTGGCGGGAAAGGAGTCACTCTTGGTATACAGGCTGCCACTCGACTCTGGCGGGAAAGGAGTCACTCTTGGTATACAGGCTGCCACTCGACTCTGGCGGGAAAGGAGTCACTCTTGGTATACAGGCTGCCACTCGACTCTGGCGGGAAAGGAGTCACTCTTGGTATACAGGCTGCCACTCGACTCTGGCGGGAAAGGAGTCACTCTTGGTATACAGGCTGCCACTCGACTCTGGCGGGAAAGGAGTCACTCTTGGTATACAGGCTGCCACTCGACTCCGGCGGGAAAGGAGTCACTCCTGGTATACAGGCTGCCACTCGACTCCGGCGGGAAAGGAGTCACTCCTGGTATACATGCTGCCCCTCGACTCCGGCGGGAAAGGAGTCATTCTTGGTACAGCATACCACTCGACTCCGGCGGGAAAGGCGTCCGAATGCTGAGCACCATGGAAAGAATGACTCGGAAACAAAAACACCCATTGCCAGGATCCCGACAGCTGGCTTACTTGGCATAGACGGAGTACGTGTAGTATCCAATGATGAAGGGCGCGACGAGCAGCTGGGATACCATGGTGCTCAGGGTCTTACACATTTTATCGACATCCTGGGTGATGCGCTGGTCACTGGAACAGACCCAGCCAGCTGGTCAAACACAGAAACAACACACAAATATCACGAACACAGAAAACAGAAACACACACGAATCACGAATCAACACGAATCAGGGAATCAGCAAAACAGTCCGATGGAGACAAGCAGGAGCAGAGCTACTGCTCTCCCTCCCTGAGTAGACATCAAAACAGTCCGATGGAGACAAGCAGGAGCAGAGCTACTGCTCTCCCTCCCTGAGTAGACATCAAAACAGTCCGATGGAGACAAGCAGGCGCAGAGCTACTGCTCTCCCTCCCTGAGTAAACATCAAAACAGTCCGATGGAGACAAGCAGGAGCAGAGCTACTGCTCTCCCTCCCTGAGTAGACATCAAAACAGTCCGATGGAGACAAACAGGAGCAGAGCTACTGCTCTCCCTCCCTGAGTAGACATCAAAACAGTCCGATGGAGACAAGCAGGAGCAGAGCTACTGCTCTCCCTCCCTGAGTAGACATCAAAACAGTCCGATGGAGACAAGCAGGAGCAGAGCTACTGCTCTCCCTCCCTGAGTAGACATCAAAACAGTCCGATGGAGACAAGCAGGAGCAGAGCTACTGCTCTCCCTCCCTGAGTAGACATCAACACAGTCCGATGGAGACAAGCAGGAGCAGAGCTACTGCTCTCCCTCCCTGAGTAGACATCAAAACAGTCCGATGGAGACAAGCAGGAGCAGAGCTACTGCTCTCCCTCCCTGAGTAGACATCAAAACAGTCCGATGGAGACAAGCAGGAGCAGAGCTACTGCTCTCCCTCCCTGAGTAGACATCAAAACAGTCCGATGGAGACAAGCAGGAGCAGAGCTACTGCTCTCCCTCCCTGAGTAGACATCAAAACAGTCCGATGGAGACAAGCAGGAGCAGAGCTACTGCTCTCCCTCCCTGAGTAGACATCAAAACAGTCCGATGGAGACAAGCAGGAGCAGAGCTACTGCTCTCCCTCCCTGAGTAGACATTAAAATAAGCCGGTGTCCTAGCATTGGTCAATTTGGGCAGGAAACGACACTCGGACTGTTTTGTGGATGGTGGAGGTGGATGCTATTTTTCAACTCTTTTCCCAAGATTTTCCGTAAATTTTCCACTAATTATTTTAAAATGCCATCGGATAATAATTTGAATTCTGATTTATGATATTTGAATTCTGATTTATGGATGCAATGATAGGGACAGCTTGTGGAGGCAAATGCAGGTAAGCATAGGCATAGGTTTATTAATTAGGTAAGGTTAATTAATTATTATGAGCGGGCAATGGAGATAGGGCCGAATGCATATGTTTTTTGTTGAATTTTCCACTCTTTATGCTTATTTTTAGTCAAAATTTTCCACTCCGCACCCAAGCTCTAAAACAATCCTAGGACCCTGAAATAAGCTAACATCAAAATATAAAGCAAAGCATTTCGGTCGAAGTCGCCGATTCTTCGTCACACAGCCGGCAACACTCACGGATTGTCGATGCGCTGATCCAGCACGTTCAGCAGGTAGTAGTTGATGCCGCTGAAGTAGCGCCGGTGCAGCGCGCGGTCAATCAGCTGCCTCCAGCTGACGTACAACACCGTCGACAGGTAGATCCGGGTACCCTTGACGAAGGAGATGACAAGCATAAGTCCGATGCACTCGGCTGTCAGCACACCGAACGCGTCCAGGTCCTTGTCTCCTAAGACCTGGTAGTATCGGCTGGGGACAATGCCGACCCAGTAGACGACGTATTGCTCCGCGCCGCTGGCGACCATCAGCGCCACCAGCAGGAACACACTGAAGGCGCCGCAGCCGGGGAACATGTGTCCGAGCAGCGCCCAGGCGCGCCGGCAGAACGTCCGGTCCAGGCCGTACTGGTGGCCGGTCGGCTCCGGGTCGTCCGCGTCCGACTCGGCCTCCCAGGCAGCGGCCGTGTCCGTGCCGGGCCCTGGCTGGGCGCAGGCGCTGGCCGGGGCCACGCAGGCGGCGTTCGATTCGACGTCCGACTCGGCCTCCCAGGCAGCGGCCGTGTCCGTGCCGGGCCCTGGCTGGGCGCAGGCGCTGGCCGGGGCCACGAGCGCGGCGTTCGATTCGACGTCAGAGTCGCCGTCGCCGGGGGCGGCGGGGTACTTTGAAGTGATCATGGCTGATGCCGGCGGGTCGACCGACTACGGCAAACGGCCAATAGTCGATAGATGGATACACTGTTGAATCAAGGCCACCTGAAAAGAATGACTGAAAACGTATTAGAACTGTGCAGCACAGGAGGCTTGGCAACGACAGCTTGGAGTCTGTTACAAGACGAGACTCGAAGCTGTCGTGCCATGTTTGGCCAATACTAGCATTTGGTCGTTAATATTAGTTCTTATGCTTTTATTCTACACTTTTTGAGATAAAAAATATGTGCGTTTTTGGCTGTATGATATTTTTTTAAAATAATTATTTATAATAATTTTCACTTCGGTGCTCACTCTATGAGATTTACAGGCCCCCAGGATCGCTCCGGCCGGGGTCCAGCCTCCTCTAGATTCGCAGGATCTTAACATTAGCCCTATGGGGGCTGGCCCCCCCGAACCCCTGACTGGTCCCCCACTCAATATTATATGGCGACGCCACTGGGCCTTGCGAGCAGCGAACTTATGAGCAGGGCTGCGAGTGCGGAGTCGACATAATTTTAGCAACTCAGACTCCGACTCCGGCCTAAAAAAAATCGACTCCGACTCAGACTCAGACTCCAACTCCGGCCTATATCCGTTCTCCAACCGCATGCTAGAAAGCAATATCTGCAATGCCATGTCTTACAGCTGGCCAGTCTGTGCGCCGCTCTCCGCCGTCTCGCCTCCGACAACCAAGTCTACCAGTCAGGGGTGTAGATTTAAAAAAATCATTAGGGGTACTCAAGGGCGGGTGCAAGGGGTCATCGTGCCATGCCCCTAAACGACTGAAATCGACCGAAACTTGGCATCTTTTCTTATTTTTAAGGAAACCTAAACAACGTTTACAAAGTCAAGGTTGTTTTCAACATAGCTAAATACACAAGCGAGCTAGATCCCGTGTGGTCGTGCCACAGCCACTGGCCAGTGTTTGGCTAAGCACTTGAAACTCACAGGACGTAGGTAATCAAGCCATAGATACCTACGACCCTGCTATCTCAGGTTTGTTATATCGGTGACCTAAGGTCAGATGAGTTTCGTACCTTCCCATTATAAGTCAACGAGAAAATATACAAATGTTTTCGTATCAGAGGATACAAATTAGATCAGAATAATTATTTTAATTCGTATAGCTCATTTTTGATGGCCTAAGTACAATTATTGCTCAGTGACCCCTACAAGATCGAGTGAAGTCATCTTGAGGTGACCAGCACTTATTTGCCAATAACTATTGATAGCATAAAATGAAGATAAGAACGTGAGACCGGCACCACTGTGTATGTCACGTCGAGACGCGTCCGACATTGCGCAGCACGACATACCTGGTTCACCACATGACCTTAAATTACCTTGACCTGAGGTCAAATTTTGAATTTGACTTAGGTAACCTGGTCACCATGGTATGATTGTCTCCATGGTGTCTCCTTGACGAAGCGAGCACGATGACGTTAAAATGGGCGCCGTGTGACCATAAGTGTCGGTGCGTCCAAAACCCCAATCATCATCAGATGACATTAAAATTATTGCCCTATCTTCATGAGGCGGAAATCTACCACTAGATGAGTACATTGCAGGTTTCATTTTCCCCTAATTTTCTTTCGAAAAGGGGCGTAAACTGTAAAGTTAATATCCCTAGGCCGACGACTATTCTAATTTCTACCGACCAAAGTAATCGCCAATGGGGCACCACAATAAATTTCCCGACGCTAGAGGCGCTGATGATCAACTGCTACCAAGCGGACCGGCGTCTGTGCGTCAGAGTATAGGGCGCATTGTCTACGGCGGAGTTTTGAAGGGGTTAGAGTGGTACAGATGTGTTCAAACTTATACCAAATGTTGGTGTCTATGAGTGTTCGAAACATGAAAACATTTCTCGCTCAGGTAAATCGTTTGAGGAGGTCAAAGAGTGCCCGCGAGGTCAAATATCGGGTACCGCATAACTTTTTCCTAAAGTACTTATCGAAGTCTCTTCAACGGCTACATATTCACACCAGTCTATAGACGGTGCACAACGAGTGATCTGACCGCCCCTGGTCACCGGTTGACCTCAGGTCACAACATAAGTTACCATTATGGGCTATGTGAGAATGGCGGTGTACCGCATAGTTATTTTTTCTCAAAAATCACTTAGAGAAACTATTCTACCACCATCGCCTTCCCTTTAGCCCACCGAAGGTAAGTTTAAACACAAACGATCGGTAAACAACGAATACGTATTTGGATGGCTCGTTAAATCGATAATAGCGACTTTCCTGGTGACCCGAGGTCAAAGGGTTCGAATACACTCATAGACACCAACATTTCTTATAAGTTTGAACTCAATCGGTCGGTAAACAACGAATACGTATTTGGACGGCTCGTTAAATGGATATTAGCGCCTTTCCAGATGACCTGGAGGGGTCAAGTCTTGCGTTGTGCACCGTCTATAGACTGGTGGTAATATTTAGCCGTTGAAACGACTTCGGTAAGTACTTTAAGGAAAACGTAATGCTGTACCCAAGATTTGTCATCACAGGCACTCTTTGACCTCCTGAGGTCAAACGATTAACCTCAACGATAAATGCTTTCAGGGTTCGAATACACTCATAGACACCAACATTTTGTATAAGTTTTAGCACAATCGGCCGGTAAAAAAACGAATAAGTATTTGGACGGCTCCTTAAATGGATATTGGCGCCTTTCCAGGTGACCTGAGGTCAAACGGTGACCTGGATAGGTCAAGTTTTGCGTTGCGCACCTTCGGTGGGATAAAGGGAAGGCGATGGTAGTAGGATGGGTTCTTGAAGTTATTTTTGGGAAAAATTATGCTGTACCGTCATTCTCCCATAGGCCATAATGGCAACTTATGTTGTGACCTGAGGTCATCCGGTGAACATGGGCGGTCAGATCACTCTTTGTGCACCGTCTATAGGCTGGTGGGAATATTTAGCCGTTTAAACGACTTCGATAAGTACATTAGGGAAAAGGTTATACGATGCCCGATATTTGACCTCACGGGCACTCTTTGACCTTCCGAGGTCAAACGATTGACCTCCGCGAGACATGCTTTCAGGTTTCGAACACTCATAGACGCCAACATTTGGTATAAGTTTGATCACATCTGTACCACTCTAACCCCTTCAAAACTCCGCCGTAAACAAGCGCCCTACACTCTGAACGCACAGCCGCCGGTCCGCTTGGTAGCAGTTGATTATCAGCGCCATCTACAATAGCTTCAATTGTGGTGCCCCATTGTCAAAAAGTCGACTCCGACTCCGGGCCGTAGTCGGAGTCGGTAAGATTTTAGCGACTCCAACTCCGGCCAAAACTGCCGACTCCGACTCCGACTCCGCAGCCCTGCTTTTATGAGCATCGCGCCATGGAGTTATCAGATTCGGAGTTACGAAATTCGGCATTTGGAGAATCGGACTTGAAAAAAAAATGTTTCTTTATTTTCTGAACTCACACCCTACGACGGGCTTTCGGCGGTCGGCTGGGACGCCTGTCACTGGCCGTGCTTGGACCTCGGACCCCGGTGCACACGCACCCCTCGCACCGCTCAGTACCCAGGCATCACGTGACAGCACCGCCGGGTGCTGAACTTGGCGGACGGGGGATGTTCATAAATGATATGCACGGTGTTCTGGGACCATCTGAAACATTCCGTCAATGGAACCGTTGCCGTTCGTACATAACCTCCGTACATGTAGCCCCCGTGAACGCCGCGAGCTCACTGACCGTTCAGTCCGAGCCATCTGCGATTCTACATCGGTGGCCAGCCAGGCTCAGACTGAGACGGTATCTTTTGTACCCACAGACCTATGTATAATAATATAAATATTAATGCTTAGGTGACTTCTTTCTTCTAAGTTCTTTCAATGAAAATGTAATTTAATGCAATCGATGTATTAGCATCGGAGCTTCTATCCCCAAACTCAACTGGAACCTGGAACTACCAAGATTATGCCAATGCAAATGCGTCTGAAATACTTCTCGCAGAAAAGCAAAACACGTTTGACTGTTCGGGTAAAAATGAAACAATAATATCCTACACTTACCGTATAATGTTGAACAGGATAAAGAAACACAATCCGACATGTACATGTCGGGGTACTCTGGGCAACAGAGCACATCGCGCAACTTTTCATTACGAAGGGCCTGTTTTGTCTCAAAAACGCCATATATGAAACTTGTACATTCTTTGTTCATAACTAACATATCAACAGCAAAATGTTATTAATTTTGGCATCATTTTCATATTAGCTGCATTTTGATTGGCTGTTGACACATTTATTGCTGTCAGTTGTGTTTTTGAGCAGCATGGTTTTCATATTTGTCTTCTTTATTGCGCCTCAAACTTTGGACCGTGTCGTGCCGTGTTGAAGAAATCAGCGTTGTTGAAGTTTGATTGATTAAATAACTTCTAATTGTATGCATTATTTGATGTATTAATTCTCATAAACGTTGACACCAACAGCTTTGATATAGTATACAGACGAACTTGAGGTAGGTATGTGTAGTAAATCGAGTTTTGTGCGTCTGTCTCAACTTGTCGGTCACATCAGGATGCTCTGAATGTCCTTGCTTGCATAGAGCACATGGCTATGCTACCAGCACTGTGCTTAATCTCATATTGTGCATCATAGGATATTCCTAAGTTTGGACATTGGACAGGATGTATTTAATTGTAAGACACTTTCCAATGCTGTCTTGTGGGCGGCATATAGCCTCAATCAGGCTCACTAAAAGCTGGAGTTTTCACAGCAGTTGGCTGCCGGGGACCGCTAGTGAGCTAGGGGGCAGGGTGTTATGACATCGCAAGCAAGCAGTTAACAAAATATTTATTGATAAATAAATAAATAAATATTTACCATTAACTGGTACCATTTGATTGTGACGGCATAACACCCTGGCTCATTAGCGGTCCTTGGCGTCCAACTGCTGTGAAAACTTCAGCTTTTGGTGTGAGCCCTCAATCGGTGTGCCATCCTAAAACTGTAATACACTGAATGATGTCTTGAGTTAAAGCTGTTCTTAACTGATGTTAATTGTGCTGTTGAAAATTAATTTTGCCTTGATGTTGGCATGTCTTCTATTTGTTGAGATCTGAAAACAAATATGATGCAGCCCAGATGTTTGATGAAACAGCTCACTAACTCAGTGACTCATTACTCAAGTGAGCAGGCACAGATGGTGATGGTGTATGCTAATAATTCCTTCTCTAGTAAAATGTTCAACCTACTGTAATGCAACTGGGCACAGGGTGTCAATGTTATTGTTTTAGTAAGAAAGCATGTTGTCTTACATCCAGGATTTTGATTCCAAATGATCTTGTATGTGAAGAAAACTTACCTTATATGACTTAACTATTAATGGAGAATAGTATTGTCATGTCAAATAATTGTGAATGACCCACCTGAAGAAGCATTACCAATAATAAACTTTCTTCATGTCAAAATTTGTGTGTATAAAAAAAATGTATTGTGTACAAGTAAATCTATGCTCCATACTGATTACTGATTACCGTGTTTCCTCAGACATTGTGAATACTTCCCTGGGCTATTCTTTCTGTATCAAAACCCTTGTCACCACATGTCATTCATCTTGTTCTTCATCATTCCTGTACAGGGGTGGTTCTCCCATGTAGGCAAGGTAGGCAATGCCTACCCAGTTTGGTAGCCTTCTGATTATCTTCCCTTCTTTTCCTTTATTTTTTTCTTATTAATTAATATGGTTTTCTGCAATCTGAATGGGCCTATCTTGGAGCAAATTTTCCAAGAACATTTCCTTTCAAACCATAAATTAAAAGCAAATGTAAGAAAAAACCTTGCCTAAGCTTGCCTACCTCGTCCTACTAGATTATCGACCCGCCTGTGTACAAATATATTGGGGTCCTACTAGAAAATCCCTTGTAAGGTAGGCAAATCCACTAGAAAATTGAGAAGAGTTCACCTTTTTTAAGCACAGTAACTTCATAAGATAAATATGACTGCAATACCAATTATTATGTTAGGCTCATAGTAGCTTGACACATAGGGGTTCAATTATTATTTCTTTAAAACAAAATCAATTATTATTCCAATGACAATGACAGCGCCAGCTATGATTTAAGAGCTGCAGCTTCTAGCCACCTATAATCGTTAGGGAGCTTAACGTCTCGCGGTTTAGTGATGCCTACAAACTTTAATACTGCTTTCAGTTGTGTTCCGTGACGTCTTCGTATTGCTCATAGTGCGAGCTAGCGCCAAAAGCGAAGCAAGGTATTGCATCAACTAGCGGATATTTTTGTGTATTTATTCCCGCCTGGCCTGGCCCTGAACTGGACGGTGCTCGCTCGCTCTTTGCCAATCTATGTGTTACTGGTGTAGGTATGGCAATACAATTGGGCTGTTGGGTACGTTTTTATGACAATGCTGCCTTGCCTACCTAGTCTCAAGGGCCCAGCGCCGCCCGTGTTCCTGTATATGAAACAGTGATATGAAATGCATTTACTGTAGAGTTATTGTGGTACAGTAAATAATGCCTTCTGTTGGATACCACATGTCTGTACAAACCTCTATCCCAACAATGTCATATCAGCTGATCTATTTGAGTCCTCATTTTATTTAATTAAACAGGAATATATGTTTGTCCCTCCACAAGTTATTAACTCAAGAGGTTTGCATGATATCAGTTTCCAGTCCTTTTCTATCCATAGTTTCCTGTGCCATCAGCTCAGTGTGAAGACTTTTAGGCAATCTAAAATATGCATCAGATGCTGCATTATTTCATTTGAATTGCTATTTTAAAAATATTTTAGGATCATAAAGAGGTATATTTATAAAGCAACACCTGTGCATGCTCCAAATTTACACTACATAGTAATATGTAATTTGATATGGTAACATAGTTAGTTTATTATAGTTTGAACCAGGCGTGACGTCGCCATGGCAGTCGCCAAACTTGAACCTACTCATTGATATAAGCACTCTGGGTAAAAGCCCCATTGCTCTATCCTGATTCTGTCAAAAGTTATTGAAAGAAAAACTACTCATGACCTAGGGCCAGGGGTCACCAGAGTTGACCTCGTAGAGTTCAAGGGTAAAAATGTCAGATAGATCCTTGCAATTGGCATTAGAATAGTGGGTTGGGTTAAAATTTAATAAATTTAGTCATTCCACGTGGATTTATGCCCATTTTCATATTTACCCATGTATCTTATTTTACTGCTGGAGTTTTCTCATTTACCGATCTTATGTGTTCTTTTACAAGCGTTTTCTTAGGTCTGTGTAGCCTCAAAGCATGCCTGTGAACTATTGTTCACCTATGTTTATTTTTAACGTATTCATATTTACTGTTTTATGAACTTTTGTTCTATTTTAGTATCACATTTTCGTTTCATATTTGCCTCGTCTGTTTTCAACTGTGTGCGTATGTCTGCTGCTGTCGTGTCGTCGCGTGTTTTAATTACTCGACTTGAGCTGTAATTGGGTGAATGCCTGTTGCTCTTTGTCAATAAATAAACAAATAAACAAACAAATATGTGGGGAGGACACAAAATCGACTTCACCTTAGGTCACATATTTAACAATCCGCGATATGCGAATTGTAGGTGCTTATGACGTGATTTAATGCTGTGAGCTTCAAACCGATTGGGCAGACACTGTGGCTTTAGCACGACCTTGAATATTGGATTTTGAAGTGAGGTCGCTTGACGTGACCTAATGACCTGACCTGAGATCACCTAAGCTCAAAAATGTATAAATATGTTGGTAATTGGTGCTCAAACAGCTATGGCAAATTTGGCTGCTCTGCGCGTGGCCCTTTTTCTGCTATTCTGGAAGCACGTGAGGGGTGGATAATATATCCCCCCACCCCCCACCCGTCGGTGCGCGTGTGAATAAATATAGCCAGTCTTGATAGGTATAGTAAAGACAAAATATTTTACTCTAGCATCAACAACATACGCACAACAGAACGAAACTCCAGAGCGTTGGCTCCGCGCTCACGACCGTTTTCTGGCTGGCCGCACGCCAGCGTCGTCGACCTGTACCGTCCCGGGCGGTGTCCTGCCGTGCGGCACAGTCTAAATCCCAGGGAGTCCTGCCCTGTGGCACAGTCTAACACCTGTGCGCTCGATCGGGCCGAGCGGCGCTCGCCAGATGACGGCATCAGTCAAGGTCATCACATACATAGATCGGCAGAGCCCGACAGATTGTTATCCATTCGTCGAAGCCAGATTGTTGTCTCTCCCGACACTGCGGCTATACACGGCTTCATCCCCGAGCGGACGCCACGGCTTCATTACCGAGCGGACGCCACGGCTTCATTACCGAGCGGACGCCACGGCTTCATTACCGAGCGGACGCGGCGGCTTCATTACCGAGCGGACGCCGCAGCTTCATTACCGAGCGGACGCCACGGCTTCATTACCGAGCGGACGCCGCAGCTTCATTACCGAGCGGACGCGGGGTCTTCATTACCGAGCGGACGCCACGGCTTCATTACCGAGCGGACGTGGGGTCTTCATTACCGAGCGGACGCCACGGCTTCATTACCGAGCGGACGCGGCGGCTTCATTACCGAGCGGACGCCGCAGCTTCATTACCGAGCGGACGCCACGGCTTCATTACCGAGCGGACGCCGCAGCTTCATTACCGAGCGGACGCGGGGTCTTCATTACCGAGCGGACGCCACGGCTTCATTACCGAGCGGACGTGGGGTCTTCATTACCGAGCGGACGCCACGGCTGCATTACCGAGCGGACGCGGGGTCTTCATTACCGAGCGGACGCCACGGCTTCATTACCGAGCGGACGCCACGGCTTCATTACCGAGCGGACGTGGGGTCTTCATTACCGAGCGGACGCCACGGCTTCATTACCGAGCGGACGTGGGGTCTTCATTACCGAGCGGACGCCACGGCTTCATTACCGAGCGGACGCCGCAGCTTCATTACCGAGCGGACGTGGGGTCTTCATTACCGAGCGGACGTCACGGCTTCATTACCGAGCGGACGTGGGGTCTTCATTACCGAGCGGACGCCACGGCTTCATTACCGAGCGGACGCGGCGGCTTCATTACCGAGCGGACGCCACGGCTTCATTACCGAGCGGACGTGGGGTCTTCATTACCGAGCGGACGCCACGGCTTCATTACCGAGCGGACGTCACGGCTTCATTACCGAGCGGACGTGGGGTCTTCATTACCGAGCGGACGTCACGGCTTCATTACCGAGCGGACGCCACGGCTTCATTACCGAGCGGACGTGGGGTCTTCATTACCGAGCGGACGTCACGGCTTCATTACCGAGCGGACGTGGGGTCTTCATTACCGAGCGGACGCCACGGCTTCATTACCGAGCGGACGCCACGGCTTCATTACCGAGCGGACGTGGGGTCTTCATTACCGAGCGGAACCCGCGGCTTCATTACCGAGCGGACGTGGGGTCTTCATTACCGAGCGGACGCCACGGCTTCATTACCGAGCGGACGTGGGGTCTTCATTACCGAGCGGACGTGGGGTCTTCATCCCCAAGCGGACGCCACGGCTTCATTACCGAGCGGACGCCACGACTTCATTACCGAGCGGACGCCACGGCTTCATTACCGAGCGGACGCGGCGGCTTCATTACCGAGCGGACGCCGCAGCTTCATTACCGAGCGGACGCCACGGCTTCATTACCGAGCGGACGCCGCAGCTTCATTACCGAGCGGACGCGGGGTCTTCATTACCGAGCGGACGCCACGGCTTCATTACCGAGCGGACGTGGGGTCTTCATTACCGAGCGGACGCCATGGCTTCATTACCGAGCGGACGCGGCGGCTTCATTACCGAGCGGACGCCACGGCTTCATTACCGAGCGGACGCCGCAGCTTCATTACCGAGCGGACGCGGGGTCTTCATTACCGAGCGGACGTCACGGCTTCATTACCGAGCGGACGTGGGGTCTTCATTACCGAGCGGACGCCACGGCTGCATTACCGAGCGGACGCGGGGTCTTCATTACCGAGCGGACGCCACGGCTTCATTACCGAGCGGACGCCACGGCTTCATTACCGAGCGGACGTGGGGTCTTCATTACCGAGCGGACGCCACGGCTTCATTACCGAGCGGACGTGGGGTCTTCATTACCGAGCGGACGCCACGGCTTCATTACCGAGCGGATGCCGCAGCTTCATTACCGAGCGGACGTGGGCTCTTCATTACCGAGCGGACGTCACGGCTTCATTACCGAGCGGACGTGGGGTCTTCATTACCGAGCGGACGCCACGGCTTCATTACCGAGCGGACGCGGCGGCTTCATTACCGAGCGGACGCCACGGCTTCATTACCGAGCGGACGTGGGGTCTTCATTACCGAGCGGACGCCACGGCTTCATTACCGAGCGGACGTCACGGCTTCATTACCGAGCGGACGTGGGGTCTTCATTACCGAGCGGACGTCACGGCTTCATTACCGAGCGGACGCCACGGCTTCATTACCGAGCGGACGTGGGGTCTTCATTACCGAGCGGACGTCACGGCTTCATTACCGAGCGGACGTGGGGTCTTCATTACCGAGCGGACGCCACGGCTTCATTACTGAGCGGACGCCACGGCTTCATTACCGAGCGGACGTGGGGTCTTCATTACCGAGCGGACGCCGCAGCTTCATTACCGAGCGGACGCCACGGCTTCATTACCGAGCGGACGTGGGGTCTTCATTACCGAGCGGAACCCGCGGCTTCATTACCGAGCGGACGTGGTGTCTTCATTACCGAGCGGACGCCACGGCTTCATTACCGAGCGGACGTGGGGGTCTTCATTACCGAGCGGACGTGGGGTCTTCATCCCCGAGCGGACGCCACGGCTTCATTACCGAGCGGACGCCACGGTTTCATTACCGAGCGGACGTGGTGGCTTCATTACCGAGCGGACGCCGCAGCTTCATTACCGAGCGGACGCCACGGCTTCATTACCGAGCGGACGCCGCAGCTTCATTACCGAGCGGACGCGGGGTCTTCATTACCGAGCGGACGCCACGGCTTCATTACCGAGCGGACGTGGGGTCTTCATTACCGAGCGGACGCCACGGCTTCATTACCGAGCGGACGCGGCGGCCTCATTACCGAGCGGACGCCGCAGCTTCATTACCGAGCGGACGCCACGGCTTCATTACCGAGCGGACGCCGCAGCTTCATTACCGAGCGGACGCGGGGTCTTCATTACCGAGCGGACGTGGGGTCTTCATTACCGAGCGGACGCCACGGCTTCATTACCGAGCGGACGCCGCAGCTTCATTACCGAGCGGACGTGGGGTCTTCATTACCGAGCGGACGTGGGGTCTTCATTACCGAGCGGACGCCACGGCTTCATTACCGAGCGGACGCCACGGCTTCATTACCGAGCGGACGTGGGGTCTTCATTACCGAGCAGACGCCGCGGCTTCATTACCGAGCGGACGCCACGGCTTCATTACCGAGCGGACGTGGGGTCTTCATTACCGAGCGGACGCCGCAGCTTCATTACCGAGCGGACGCCACGGCTTCATTACCGAGCGGACGTGGGGTCTTCATTACCGAGCGGACGCCGCAGCTTCATTACCGAGCGGCCGCCACGGCTTCATTACCGAGCGGACGTGGGGTCTTCATTACCGAGCGGACGCCACGGCTTCATTACCGAGCGGACGCCACGGCTTCATTACCGAGCGGACGTGGGGTCTTCATTACCGAGCGGACGCCGCAGCTTCATTACCGAGCGGCCGCCACGGCTTCATTACCGAGCGGACGTGGGGTCTTCATTACCGAGCGGACGCCACGGCTTCATTACCGAGCGGACGCGGCGGCTTCATTACCGAGCGGACGCCACGGCTTCATTACCGAGCGGACGTGGGGTCTTCATTACCGAGCGGACGCCACGGCTTCATTACCGAGCGGACGTCACGGCTTCATTACCGAGGGGACGTGGGGTCTTCATTACCGAGCGGACGTCACGGCTTCATTACCGAGCGGACGCCACGGCTTCATTACCGAGCGGACGTGGGGTCTTCATTACCGAGCGGACGTCACGGCTTCATTACCGAGCGGACGTGGGGTCTTCATTACCGAGCGGACGCCACGGCTTCATTACCGAGCGGACGCCACGGCTTCATTACCGAGCGGGCGTGGGGTCTTCATTACCGAGCGGACGCCGCAGCTTCATTACCGAGCGGACGCCACGGCTTCATTACCGAGCAGACGTGGGGTCTTCATTACCGAGCGGAACCCGCGGCTTCATTACCGAGCGGACGCCACAGCTTCATTACCGAGCGGACGTGGGGTCTTCATTACCGAGCGGACGCCACGGCTTCATTACCGAGCGGACGTGGGGTCTTCATTACCGAGCGGAACCCGCGGCTTCATTACCGAGCGGACGCCACAGCTTCATTACCGAGCGGACGTGGGGTCTTCATTACCGAGCGGACGCCACGGCTTCATTACCGAGCGGACGCCACGGCTTCATTACCGAGCGGACGCCACGGCTTCATTACCGAGCGGACGCGGGGTCTTCATTACCGAGCGGACGTCACGGCTTCATTACCGAGCGGACGTGGGGTCTTCATTACCGAGCGGACGTCACGGCTTCATTACCGAGCGGACGCCACGGCTTCATTACCGAGCGGACGCCACGGCTTCATTACCGAGCGGACGTGGGGTCTACATTACCGAGCGGACGCGGGGTCTTCATTACCGAGCGGACGCCACGGCTTCATTACCGAGCGGACGCCACGGCTTCATTACCGAGTGGACGTGGGGTCTACATTACCGAGCGGACGCGGGGTCTTCATTACCGAGCGGACGTCACGGCTTCATTACCGAGCGGAACCCGCGGCTTCATTACCGAGCGGACGCCACGGCTTCATTACCGAGCGGAACCCGCGGCTTCATTACCGAGCGGACGTCACGGCTTCATTACCGAGCGGACTCGGGGTCTTCATTACCGAGCGGACGTTACGGCTTCATTACCGAGCGGACGCGGGGTTTTCATTACCGAGCGGACGTCACGGCTTCATTACCGAGCGGACGCGGGGTCTTCATTACCGAGCGGACGCCACGGCTGCATTACCGAGCGGACGCCACGGCTTCATTACCGAGCGGACGCGGGGTTTTCATTACCGAGCGGACATCACGGCTTCATTACCGAGCGGACGTGGGGTCTTCATTACCGAGCGGACGCCACGGCTTCATTACCGAGCGGACACGGGGTCTTCATTACCGAGCGGACGCCACGGCTTCATTACCGAGCGGACGCCACGGCTTCATTACCGAGCGGACGCCACGGCTTCATTACCGAGCGGACGCCACGGCTTCATTACCGAGCGGACGTGGGGTCTTCATTACCGAGCGGACGCCACGGCTTCATTACCGAGCGGACGCCACGGCTTCATTACCGAGCGGACGTGGGGTCTTCATTACCGAGCGGACGCCACGGCTTCATTACCGAGCGGAACCCGCGGCTGCATTACCGAGCGGACGTGGGGTCTTCATTACCGAGCGGACGCGGGGTCTTCATTACCGAGCGGACGCCACGGCTTCATTACCGAGCGGAACCCGCGGCTGCATTACCGAGCGGACGTGGGGTCTTCATTACCGAGCGGACGCGGGGTCTTCATTACCGAGCGGACGTGGGGTCTTCATTACCGAGCGGACGCGGGGTCTTCATTACCGAGCGGACGTGGGGTCTTCATTACCGAGCGGACGCCACGGCTTCATTACCGAGCGGACGTGGGGTCTTCATTACCGAGCGGACGCGGGGTCTTCATTACCGAGCGGACGCGGGGTCTTCATTACCGAGCGGACGCCACGGCTTCATTACCGAGCGGACGCCACGGCTGCATTACCGAGCGGACGTGGGGTCTTCATTACCGAGCGGACGCCGCAGCTTCATTACCGAGCGGACGTCACGGCTTCATTACCGAGCGGACGCCACGGCTGCATTACCGAGCGGACGCCACGGCTTCATTACCGAGCGGACGTGGGGTCTTCATTACCGAGCGGACGCGGGGTCTTCATTACCGAGCGGACGCGGGGTCTTCATTACCGAGCGGACGCCACGGCTTCATTACCGAGCGGACGCCACGGCTTCATTACCGAGCGGACGCGGCGGCTTCATTACCGAGCGGACGCCGCAGCTTCATTACCGAGCGGACGCCACGGCTTCATTACCGAGCGGACGCCGCAGCTTCATTACCGAGCGGACGCGGGGTCTTCATTACCGAGCGGACGCCACGGCTTCATTACCGAGCGGACGTGGGGTCTTCATTACCGAGCGGACGCCACGGCTTCATTACCGAGCGGACGCGGCGGCTTCATTACCGAGCGGACGCCGCAGCTTCATTACCGAGCGGACGCCACGGCTTCATTACCGAGCGGACGCCGCAGCTTCATTACCGAGCGGACGCGGGGTCTTCATTACCGAGCGGACGCCACGGCTTCATTACCGAGCGGACGTGGGGTCTTCATTACCGAGCGGACGCCACGGCTGCATTACCGAGCGGACGCGGGGTCTTCATTACCGAGCGGACGCCACGGCTTCATTACCGAGCGGACGCCACGGCTTCATTACCGAGCGGACGTGGGGTCTTCATTACCGAGCGGACGCCACGGCTTCATTACCGAGCGGACGTGGGGTCTTCATTACCGAGCGGACGCCACGGCTTCATTACCGAGCGGACGCCGCAGCTTCATTACCGAGCGGACGTGGGGTCTTCATTACCGAGCGGACGTCACGGCTTCATTACCGAGCGGACGTGGGGTCTTCATTACCGAGCGGACGCCACGGCTTCATTACCGAGCGGACGCGGCGGCTTCATTACCGAGCGGACGCCACGGCTTCATTACCGAGCGGACGTGGGGTCTTCATTACCGAGCGGACGCCACGGCTTCATTACCGAGCGGACGTCACGGCTTCATTACCGAGCGGACGTGGGGTCTTCATTACCGAGCGGACGTCACGGCTTCATTACCGAGCGGACGCCACGGCTTCATTACCGAGCGGACGTGGGGTCTTCATTACCGAGCGGACGTCACGGCTTCATTACCGAGCGGACGTGGGGTCTTCATTACCGAGCGGACGCCACGGCTTCATTACCGAGCGGACGCCACGGCTTCATTACCGAGCGGACGTGGGGTCTTCATTACCGAGCGGAATCCGCGGCTTCATTACCGAGCGGACGTGGGGTCTTCATTACCGAGCGGACGCCACGGCTTCATTACCGAGCGGACGTGGGGTCTTCATTACCGAGCGGACGTGGGGTCTTCATCCCCGAGCGGACGCCACGGCTTCATTACCGAGCGGACGCCACGACTTCATTACCGAGCGGACGCCACGGCTTCATTACCGAGCGGACGCGGCGGCTTCATTACCGAGCGGACGCCGCAGCTTCATTACCGAGCGGACGCCACGGCTTCATTACCGAGCGGACGCCGCAGCTTCATTACCGAGCGGACGCGGGGTCTTCATTACCGAGCGGACGCCACGGCTTCATTACCGAGCGGACGTGGGGTCTTCATTACCGAGCGGACGCCACGGCTTCATTACCGAGCGGACGCGGCGGCTTCATTACCGAGCGGACGCCACGGCTTCATTACCGAGCGGACGCCGCAGCTTCATTACCGAGCGGACGCGGGGTCTTCATTACCGAGCGGACGTCACGGCTTCATTACCGAGCGGACGTGGGGTCTTCATTACCGAGCGGACGCCACGGCTGCATTACCGAGCGGACGCGGGGTCTTCATTACCGAGCGGACGCCACGGCTTCATTACCGAGCGGACGTCACGGCTTCATTACCGAGCGGACGTGGGGTCTTCATTACCGAGCGGACGCCACGGCTTCATTACCGAGCGGACGTGGGGTCTTCATTACCGAGCGGACGCCACGGCTTCATTACCGAGCGGATGCCGCAGCTTCATTACCGAGCGGACGTGGGCTCTTCATTACCGAGCGGACGTCACGGCTTCATTACCGAGCGGACGTCACGGCTTCATTACCGAGCGGACGCCACGGCTTCATTACCGAGCGGACGCCACGGCTTCATTACCGAGCGGACGCGGCGGCTTCATTACCGAGCGGACGCCACGGCTTCATTACCGAGCGGACGTGGGGTCTTCATTACCGAGCGGACGCCACGGCTTCATTACCGAGCGGACGTCACGGCTTCATTACCGAGCGGACGTGGGGTCTTCATTACCGAGCGGACGTCACGGCTTCATTACCGAGCGGACGCCACGGCTTCATTACCGAGCGGACGTGGGGTCTTCATTACCGAGCGGACGTCACGGCTTCATTACCGAGCGGACGTGGGGTCTTCATTACCGAGCGGACGCCACGGCTTCATTACTGAGCGGACGCCACGGCTTCATTACCGAGCGGACGTGGGGTCTTCATTACCGAGCGGACGCCGCAGCTTCATTACCGAGCGGACGCCACGGCTTCATTACCGAGCGGACGTGGGGTCTTCATTACCGAGCGGAACCCGCGGCTTCATTACCGAGCGGACGTGGTGTCTTCATTACCGAGCGGACGCCACGGCTTCATTACCGAGCGGACGTGGGGGTCTTCATTACCGAGCGGACGTGGGGTCTTCATCCCCGAGCGGACGCCACGGCTTCATTACCGAGCGGACGCCACGGCTTCATTACCGAGCGGACGTGGTGGCTTCATTACCGAGCGGACGCCGCAGCTTCATTACCGAGCGGACGCCACGGCTTCATTACCGAGCGGACGCCGCAGCTTCATTACCGAGCGGACGCGGGGTCTTCATTACCGAGCGGACGCCACGGCTTCATTACCGAGCGGACGTGGGGTCTTCATTACCGAGCGGACGCCACGGCTTCATTACCGAGCGGACGCGGCGGCCTCATTACCGAGCGGACGCCGCAGCTTCATTACCGAGCGGACGCCACGGCTTCATTACCGAGCGGACGCCGCATCTTCATTACCGAGCGGACGCGGGGTCTTCATTACCGAGCGGACGTGGGGTCTTCATTACCGAGCGGACGCCACGGCTTCATTACCGAGCGGACGCCGCAGCTTCATTACCGAGCGGACGTGGGGTCTTCATTACCGAGCGGACGTGGGGTCTTCATTACCGAGCGGACGCCACGGCTTCATTACCGAGCGGACGCCACGGCTTCATTACCGAGCGGACGTGGGGTCTTCATTACCGAGCAGACGCCGCGGCTTCATTACCGAGCGGACGCCACGGCTTCATTACCGAGCGGACGTGGGGTCTTCATTACCGAGCGGACGCCGCAGCTTCATTACCGAGCGGACGCCACGGCTTCATTACCGAGCGGACGTGGGGTCTTCATTACCGAGCGGACGCCGCAGCTTCATTACCGAGCGGCCGCCACGGCTTCATTACCGAGCGGACGTGGGGTCTTCATTACCGAGCGGACGCCACGGCTTCATTACCGAGCGGACGCGGCGGCTTCATTACCGAGCGGACGCCACGGCTTCATTACCGAGCGGACGTGGGGTCTTCATTACCGAGCGGACGCCACGGCTTCATTACCGAGCGGACGTCACGGCTTCATTACCGAGCGGACGTGGGGTCTTCATTACCGAGCGGACGTCACGGCTTCATTACCGAGCGGACGCCACGGCTTCATTACCGAGCGGACGTGGGGTCTTCGTTACCGAGCGGACGTCACGGCTTCATTACCGAGCGGACGTGGGGTCTTCATTACCGAGCGGACGCCACGGCTTCATTACCGAGCGGACGCCACGGCTTCATTACCGAGCGGGCGTGGGGTCTTCATTACCGAGCGGACGCCGCAGCTTCATTACCGAGCGGACGCCACGGCTTCATTACCGAGCAGACGTGGGGTCTTCATTACCGAGCGGAACCCGCGGCTTCATTACCGAGCGGACGCCACAGCTTCATTACCGAGCGGACGTGGGGTCTTCATTACCGAGCGGACGCCACGGCTTCATTACCGAGCGGACGTGGGGTCTTCATTACCGAGCGGAACCCGCGGCTTCATTACCGAGCGGACGCCACAGCTTCATTACCGAGCGGACGTGGGGTCTTCATTACCGAGCGGACGCCACGGCTTCATTACCGAGCGGACGCCACGGCTTCATTACCGAGCGGACGCCACGGCTTCATTACCGAGCGGACGCGGGGTCTTCATTACCGAGCGGACGTCACGGCTTCATTACCGAGCGGACGTGGGGTCTTCATTACCGAGCGGACGTCACGGCTTCATTACCGAGCGGACGCCACGGCTTCATTACCGAGCGGACGCCACGGCTTCATTACCGAGCGGACGTGGGGTCTACATTACCGAGCGGACGCGGGGTCTTCATTACCGAGCGGACGCCACGGCTTCATTACCGAGCGGACGCCACGGCTTCATTACCGAGTGGACGTGGGGTCTACATTACCGAGCGGACGCGGGGTCTTCATTACCGAGCGGACGTCACGGCTTCATTACCGAGCGGAACCCGCGGCTTCATTACCGAGCGGACGCCACGGCTTCATTACCGAGCGGAACCCGCGGCTTCATTACCGAGCGGACGTCACGGCTTCATTACCGAGCGGACTCGGGGTCTTCATTACCGAGCGGACGTTACGGCTTCATTACCGAGCGGACGCGGGGTTTTCATTACCGAGCGGACGTCACGGCTTCATTACCGAGCGGACGCGGGGTCTTCATTACCGAGCGGACGCCACGGCTGCATTACCGAGCGGACGCCACGGCTTCATTACCGAGCGGACGCGGGGTTTTCATTACCGAGCGGACGTCACGGCTTCATTACCGAGCGGACGTGGGGTCTTCATTACCGAGCGGACGCCACGGCTTCATTACCGAGCGGACACGGGGTCTTCATTACCGAGCGGACGCCACGGCTTCATTACCGAGCGGACGCCACGGCTTCATTACCGAGCGGACGCCACGGCTTCATTACCGAGCGGACGCCACGGCTTCATTACCGAGCGGACGTGGGGTCTTCATTACCGAGCGGACGCCACGGCTTCATTACCGAGCGGACGCCACGGCTTCATTACCGAGCGGACGTGGGGTCTTCATTACCGAGCGGACGCCACGGCTTCATTACCGAGCGGAACCCGCGGCTGCATTACCGAGCGGACGTGGGGTCTTCATTACCGAGCGGACGCGGGGTCTTCATTACCGAGCGGACGCCACGGCTTCATTACCGAGCGGAACCCGCGGCTGCATTACCGAGCGGACGTGGGGTCTTCATTACCGAGCGGACGCGGGGTCTTCATTACCGAGCGGACGTGGGGTCTTCATTACCGAGCGGACGCGGGGTCTTCATTACCGAGCGGACGTGGGGTCTTCATTACCGAGCGGACGCCACGGCTTCATTACCGAGCGGACGTGGGGTCTTCATTACCGAGCGGACGCGGGGTCTTCATTACCGAGCGGACGCGGGGTCTTCATTACCGAGCGGACGCCACGGCTTCATTACCGAGCGGACGCCACGGCTTCATTACCGAGCGGACGTGGGGTCTTCATTACCGAGCGGACGCGGGGTCTTCATTACCGAGCGGACGCGGGGTCTTCATTACTGAGCGGACGCCACGGCTTCATTACCGAGCGGACGCCACGGCTGCATTACCGAGCGGACGTGGGGTCTTCATTACCGAGCGGACGCCGCAGCTTCATTACCGAGCGGACGTCACGGCTTCATTACCGAGCGGACGCCACGGCTGCATTACGAGCGGACGCCACGGCTTCATTACCGAGCGGACGTGGGGTCTTCATTACCGAGCGGACGCGGGGTCTTCATTACCGAGCGGACGCGGGGTCTTCATTACCGAGCGGACGCCACGGCTTCATTACCGAGCGGACGCCACGGCTTCATTACCGAGCGGACGTGGGGTCTTCATTACCGAGCGGACGCCACGGCTTCATTACCGAGCGGACGCCACGGCTGCATTACCGAGCGGACGTGGGGTCTTCATTACCGAGCGGACGCCGCAGCTTCATTACCGAGCGGACGCCACGGCTTCATTACCGAGCGGACGCCACGGCTGCATTACTGAGCGGACGTGGGGTCTTCATTACCGAGCGGACGTCACGGCTTCATTACCGAGCGGACGCTGGGTCTTCATTACCGAGCGGACGTGGGGTCTTCATTACCGAGCGAACGCTACGGCTTCATTACCGAGCGGACGTGGGGTCTTCATTACCGAGCGGGCGCCACGGCTTCATTACCGAGCGGACGCGGGGTCTTCATTACCGAGCGGACGCCGCGGCTTCATTACCGAGCGGACGCCACGGCTTCATTACCGAGCGGACGTGGGGTCTTCATTACCGAGCGGACGCCGCAGCTTCATTACCGAGCGGACGTCACGGCTTCATTACCGAGCGGACGTGGGGTCTTCATTACCGAGCGGACGCCGCAGCTTCATTACCGAGCGGACGCCGCAGATTCATTACCGAGCGGACGCCACGGCTTCATTACCGAGCGGACGCGGGGTCTTCATTACCGAGCGGGCGTCACGGCTTCATTACCGAGCGGAACCCGCGGCTGCATTACCGAGCGGACGCCACGGCTTCATTACCGAGCGGACGCCGCAGCTTCATTACCGAGCGGACGCCACGGCTTCATTACCGAGCGGACGCGGGGTCTTCATTACCGAGCGGACGCCACGGCTTCATTACCGAGCGGACGCCACGGCTTCATTACCGAGCGGACGCGGGGTCTTCATTACCGAGCGGACGCCACGGCTTCATTACCGAGCGGACGCCACGGCTTCATTACCGAGCGGACGCGGGGTCTTCATTACCGAGCGGGCGTCACGGCTTCATTACCGAGCGGAACCCGCGGCTGCATTACCGAGCGGACGCCACGGCTTCATTACCGAGCGGACGCCGCAGCTTCATTACCGAGCGGACGCCACGGCTTCATTGCCGAGCGGACGCGGGGTCTTCATTACCGAGCGGACGCCACGGCTTCATTACCGAGCGGACGCCACGGCTTCATTACCGAGCGGACGCCACGGCTTCATTACCGAGCGGACGTGGGGTCTTCATTACCGAGCGGACGCGGGGTCTTCATTACCGAGCGGACGTGGGGTTTTTCATCAACTAGGGGGAAGAATCTGCGTATGACCGTATGATCGTAGCCATGGTTTTCAGAGGCGACTTTTTACTGCAGCGTTTTAATGTCGTTTTACTGGTAAATAATTGTTTTAAATGAGTTCGGAGCTTTTTACAGTTCACTTCTTTTCATCTTCCGAAGCACACAGTCATAACAGTATGCGCCACTTTTGCAATATATTCTGTAAATGTGAGTCGATGCTTCCGAAATATTTTGCATTTGGGAAAGAAGTTTGTTAGGTATAGCTTGATAATGTAGCCTGTCCTATGTCATATTGAACATTTCCAGCCACGAATACCCTTATTAACACATTCACAGTTCTTTGGCAAAGTGACTGGCTTCTTTTAAATGGTGAATCGAAAGCCTCGGTTTGTCCCCATCATTTGGTCAGCCCGTCGGATCCTGATAACTTCATTACCGATGGAAATCCTAACGATCGTGGTTCGCTACCGCTCTGTGCTTCGGCTGAGGTGCAAGTTTAATCACAAACGGGATATTTTCGGGACTGGACACCTATATTATGCAGTAGGTGCGCAGTAGCTAGTTGTGCATAATTAAGTAGTTACAATGTCTAGTTATATATAAATGAGATGTTTTCGAGTCCAGAACATACCTGGCTCGTGTACGGGACCTGCATCTGGACTGGGGTGTGGGGCGTCAGCGAGCCCCGACCCTTCAATGGACCGAATGGACCCCACGGGTTGATGCCATGACGGCAGTAAGTCGCAATGTATTTACCATTTTGCCAGTTGTCTCCCCGCTGTACTTACTGCGTTCCTGCCTTGCCTCCGGCCAGGACCGTCAGGCAGGCACCATGGTGGCTGCGTTTCCTCTGGCCAAGCTCGGCACTCTGGTCATCAAACAGGTCAGCAAGCCGCTGGCCAATGTCATCAAGGAACGAGCGAAGAAGAACTATTTCTTCCGCACCTTCGTCTGCATGCCACCCGCTCAGCGTGAGTAGTAGTCCACCGAGACCAGCAGCACGAGGGTCTGTGGTAGGCCCTGTGGTAGACTCTGTGGTAGACGAGACCAGCAGCACGAGGGTCTGTGGTAGGCCCTGTGGTAGACTCTGTGGTAGACGAGACCAGCAGCACGAGGGTCTGTGGTAGGCCCTGTGGTAGACTCTGTGGTAGACGAGACCAGCAGCACGAGGGTCTGTGGTAGGCCCTGTGGTAGACTCTGTGGTAGACGAGACCAGCAGCACGAGGGTCTGTGGTAGGCCCTGTGGTAGACTCTGTGGTAGACGAGACCAGCAGCACGAGGGTCTGTGGTAGGCCCTGTGGTAGACTCTGTGGTAGACGAGACCAGCAGCACGAGGGTCTGTGGTAGGCCCTGTGGTAGACTCTGTGGTAGACGAGACCAGCAGCACGAGGGTCTGTGGTAGGCCCTGTGGTAGACTCTGTGGTAGACGAGACCAGCAGCACGAGGGTCTGTGGTAGGCCCTGTGGTAGACTCTGTGGTAGACGAGACCAGCAGCACGAGGGTCTGTGGTAGGCCCTGTGGTAGACTCTGTGGTAGACGAGACCAGCAGCACGAGGGTCTGTGGTAGGCCCTGTGGTAGACTCTGTGGTAGACGAGACCAGCAGCACGAGGGTCTGTGGTAGGCCCTGTGGTAGACTCTGTGGTAGACGAGACCAGCAGCACGAGGGTCTGTGGTAGGCCCTGTGGTAGACTCTGTGGTAGACGAGACCAGCAGCACGAGGGTCTGTGGTAGGCCCTGTGGTAGACTCTGTGGTAGACGAGACCAGCAGCACGAGGGTCTGTGGTAGGCCCTGTGGTAGACTCTGTGGTAGACGAGACCAGCAGCACGAGGGTCTGTGGTAGGCCCTGTGGTAGACTCTGTGGTAGACGAGACCAGCAGCACGAGGGTCTGTGGTAGGCCCTGTGGTAGACTCTGTGGTAGAAGAGACCAGCAGCACGAGGGTCTGTGGTAGGCCCTGTGGTAGACTCTGTGGTAGACGAGACCAGCAGCACGAGGGTCTGTGGTAGGCCCTGTGGTAGACGAGACCAGCAGCACGAGGGTCTGTGGTAGGCCCTGTGGTAGACTCTGTGGTAGACGAGACCAGCAGCACGAGGGTCTGTGGTAGGCCCTGTGGTAGACTCTGTGGTAGACGAGACCAGCAGCACGAGGGTCTGTGGTAGGCCCTGTGGTAGACTCTGTGGTAGACGAGACCAGCAGCACGAGGGTCTGTGGTAGGCCCTGTGGTAGACTCTGTGGTAGACGAGACCAGCAGCACGAGGGTCTGTGGTAGGCCCTGTGGTAGACTCTGTGGTAGACGAGACCAGCAGCACGAGGGTCTGTGGTAGGCCCTGTGGTAGACTCTGTGGTAGACGAGACCAGCAGCACGAGGGTCTGTGGTAGGCCCTGTGGTAGACTCTGTGGTAGACGAGACCAGCAGCACGAGGGTCTGTGGTAGGCCCTGTGGTAGACTCTGTGGTAGACGAGACCAGCAGCACGAGGGTCTGTGGTAGGCCCTGTGGTAGACTCTGTGGTAGACGAGACCAGCAGCACGAGGGTCTGTGGTGGGCCCTGTGGTAGACTCTGTGGTAGACGAGACCAGCAGCACGAGGGTCTGTGGTAGGCCCTGTGGTAGACTCTGTGGTAGACGAGACCAGCAGCACTAGGGTCTGTGGTAGGCCCTGTGGTAGACTCTGTGGTAGACGAGACCAGCAGCACGAGGGTCTGTGGTAGGCCCTGTGGTAGACTCTGTGGTAGACGAGACCAGCAGCACGAGGGTCTGTGGTAGGCCCTGTGGTAGACTCTGTGGTAGACGAGACCAGCAGCACGAGGGTCTGTGGTAGGCCCTGTGGTAGACTCTGTGGTAGACGAGACCAGCAGCACGAGGGTCTGTGGTAGGCCCTGTGGTAGACCCTGTGGTAGACGAGACCAGCAGCACGAGGGTCTGTGGTAGGCCCTGTGGTAGACTCTGTGGTAGACGAGACCAGCAGCACGAGGGTCTGTGGTAGGCCCTGTGGTAGACTCTGTGGTAGACGAGACCAGCAGCACGAGGGTCTGTGGTAGGCCCTGTGGTAGACTCTGTGGTAGACGAGACCAGCAGCACGAGGGTCTGTGGTAGGCCCTGTGGTAGGCCCTGTGGTAGACGAGACCAGCAGCACGAGGGTCTGTGGTAGGCCCTGTGGTAGACTCTGTGGTAGACGAGACCAGCAGCACGAGGGTCTGTGGTAGGCCCTGTGGTAGACTCTGTGGTAGACGAGACCAGCAGCACGAGGGTCTGTGGTAGGCCCTGTGGTAGGCCCTGTGGTAGACGAGACCAGCAGCACGAGGGTCTGTGGTAGGCCCTGTGGTAGACTCTGTGGTAGACGAGACCAGCAGCACGAGGGTCTGTGGTAGGCCCTGTGGTAGACTCTGTGGTAGACGAGACCAGCAGCACGAGGGTCTGTGGTAGGCCCTGTGGTAGACTCTGTGGTAGACGAGACCAGCAGCACGAGGGTCTGTGGTAGGCCCTGTGGTAGACTCTGTGGTAGACGAGACCAGCAGCACGAGGGTCTGTGGTAGGCCCTGTGGTAGACTCTGTGGTAGACGAGACCAGCAGCACGAGGGTCTGTGGTAGGCCCTGTGGTAGACTCTGTGGTAGACGAGACCAGCAGCACGAGGGTCTGTGGTAGGCCCTGTGGTAGACTTTGTGGTAGACTCTGTGGTAGACGAGACCAGCAGCACGAGGGTCTGTGGTAGGCCCTGTGGTAGACTCTGTGGTAGACGAGACCAGCAGCACGAGGGTCTGTGGTAGGCCCTGTGGTAGACTCTGTGGTATACGAGACCAGCAGCACGAGGGTCTGTGGTAGGCCCTGTGGTAGACTCTGTGGTAGACGAGACCAGCAGCACGAGGGTCTGTGGTAGGCCCTGTGGTAGACTCTGTGGTAGACGAGACCAGCAGCACGAGGGTCTGTGGTAGGCCCTGTGGTAGACCCTGTGGTAGACGAGACCAGCAGCACGAGGGTCTGTGGTAGGCCCTGTGGTAGACTCTGTGGTAGACGAGACCAGCAGCACGAGGGTCTGTGGTAGGCCCTGTGGTAGACCCTGTGGTAGACGAGACCAGCAGCACGAGGGTCTGTGGTAGGCCCTGTGGTAGACTCTGTGGTAGACGAGACCAGCAGCACGAGGGTCTGTGGTAGGCCCTGTGGTAGACTCTGTGGTAGACGAGACCAGCAGCACGAGGGTCTGTGGTAGGCCCTGTGGTAGACTCTGTGGTAGACGAGACCAGCAGCACGAGGGTCTGTGGTAGGCCCTGTGGTAGGCCCTGTGGTAGACGAGACCAGCAGCACGAGGGTCTGTGGTAGGCCCTGTGGTAGACTCTGTGGTAGACGAGACCAGCAGCACGATGGTCTGTGGTAGGCCCTGTGGTAGACTCTGTGGTAGACGAGATCAGCAGCACGAGGGTCTGTGGTAGGCCCTGTGGTAGACTCTGTGGTAGACGAGACCAGCAGCACGAGGGTCTGTGGTAGGCCCTGTGGTAGACTCTGTGGTAGACGAGACCAGCAGCACGAGGGTCTGTGGTAGGCCCTGTGGTAGACTCTGTGGTAGACGAGACCAGCAGCACGAGGGTCTGTGGTAGGCCCTGTGGTAGACTCTGTGGTAGACGAGACCAGCAGCACGAGGGTCTGTGGTAGGCCCTGTGGTAGACTCTGTGGTAGACGAGACCAGCAGCACGAGGGTCTGTGGTAGGCCCTGTGGTAGACTCTGTGGTAGACGAGACCAGCAGCACGAGGGTCTGTGGTAGGCCCTGTGGTAGGCCCTGTGGTAGACGAGACCAGCAGCACGAGGGTCTGTGGTAGGCCCTGTGGTAGACTCTGTGGTAGACGAGACCAGCAGCACGAGGGTCTGTGGTAGGCCCTGTGGTAGACTCTGTGGTAGACGAGACCAGCAGCACGAGGGTCTGTGGTAGGCCCTGTGGTAGACTCTGTGGTAGACGAGACCAGCAGCACGAGGGTCTGTGGTAGGCCCTGTGGTAGACTCTGTGGTAGACGAGACCAGCAGCACGAGGGTCTGTGGTAGGCCCTGTGGTAGACTCTGTGGTAGACGAGACCAGCAGCACGAGGGTCTGTGGTAGGCCCTGTGGTAGACTCTGTGGTAGACGAGACCAGCAGCACGAGGGTCTGTGGTAGGCCCTGTGGTAGACTCTGTGGTAGACGAGACCAGCAGCACGAGGGTCTGTGGTAGGCCCTGTGGTAGACTCTGTGGTAGACGAGACCAGCAGCACGAGGGTCTGTGGTAGGCCCTGTGGTAGACTCTGTGGTAGACGAGACCAGCAGCACGAGGGTCTGTGGTAGGCCCTGTGGTAGACTCTGTGGTAGACGAGACCAGCAGCACGAGGGTCTGTGGTAGGCCCTGTGGTAGACTCTGTGGTAGACGAGACCAGCAGCACGAGGGTCTGTGGTAGGCCCTGTGGTAGACTCTGTGGTAGACGAGACCAGCAGCACGAGGGTCTGTGGTAGGCCCTGTGGTAGGCCCTGTGGTAGACGAGACCAGCAGCACGAGGGTCTGTGGTAGGCCCTGTGGTAGACTCTGTGGTAGACGAGACCAGCAGCACGAGGGTCTGTGGTAGGCCCTGTGGTAGGCTCTGTGGTAGACGAGACCAGCAGCACGAGGGTCTGTGGTAGGCCCTGTGGTAGGCCCTGTGGTAGACGAGACCAGCAGCACGAGGGTCTGTGGTAGGCCCTGTGGTAGACTCTGTGGTAGACGAGACCAGCAGCACGAGGGTCTGTGGTAGGCCCTGTGGTAGACTCTGTGGTAGACGAGACCAGCAGCACGAGGGTCTGTGGTAGGCCCTGTGGTAGACTCTGTGGTAGACGAGACCAGCAGCACGAGGGTCTGTGGTAGGCCCTGTGGTAGACCCTGTGGTAGACGAGACCAGCAGCACGAGGGTCTGTGGTAGGCCCTGTGGTAGACTCTGTGGTAGACGAGACCAGCAGCACGAGGGTCTGTGGTAGGCCCTGTGGTAGACTCTGTGGTAGACGAGACCAGCAGCACGAGGGTCTGTGGTAGGCCCTGTGGTAGACTCTGTGGTAGACGAGACCAGCAGCACGAGGGTCTGTGGTAGGCCCTGTGGTAGACTGTGGTAGACGAGACCAGCAGCACGAGGGTCTGTGGTAGGCCCTGTGGTAGACTCTGTGGTAGACGAGACCAGCAGCACGAGGGTCTGTGGTAGGCCCTGTGGTAGACTCTGTGGTAGACGAGACCAGCAGCACGAGGGTCTGTGGTAGGCCCTGTGGTAGACTCTGTGGTAGACGAGACCAGCAGCACGAGGGTCTGTGGTAGGCCCTGTGGTAGACTCTGTGGTAGACGAGACCAGCAGCACGAGGGTCTGTGGTAGGCCCTGTGGTAGGCTCTGTGGTAGACGAGACCAGCAGCACGAGGGTCTGTGGTAGGCCCTGTGGTAGGCCCTGTGGTAGACGAGACCAGCAGCACGAGGGTCTGTGGTAGGCCCTGTGGTAGACTCTGTGGTAGACGAGACCAGCAGCACGAGGGTCTGTGGTAGGCCCTGTGGTAGACTCTGTGGTAGACGAGACCAGCAGCACGAGGGTCTGTGGTAGGCCCTGTGGTAGACTCTGTGGTAGACGAGACCAGCAGCACGAGGGTCTGTGGTAGGCCCTGTGGTAGGCCCTGTGGTAGACGAGACCAGCAGCACGAGGGTCTGTGGTAGGCCCTGTGGTAGACTCTGTGGTAGACGAGACCAGCAGCACGAGGGTCTGTGGTAGGCCCTGTGGTAGGCTCTGTGGTAGACGAGACCAGCAGCACGAGGGTCTGTGGTAGGCCCTGTGGTAGGCCCTGTGGTAGACGAGACCAGCAGCACGAGGGTCTGTGGTAGGCCCTGTGGTAGACTCTGTGGTAGACGAGACCAGCAGCACGAGGGTCTGTGGTAGGCCCTGTGGTAGACTCTGTGGTAGACGAGACCAGCAGCACGAGGGTCTGTGGTAGGCCCTGTGGTAGACTCTGTGGTAGACGAGACCAGCAGCACGAGGGTCTGTGGTAGGCCCTGTGGTAGGCCCTGTGGTAGACGAGACCAGCAGCACGAGGGTCTGTGGTAGGCCCTGTGGTAGACTCTGTGGTAGACGAGACCAGCAGCACGAGGGTCTGTGGTAGGCCCTGTGGTAGACTCTGTGGTAGACAAGACCAGCAGCACGAGGGTCTGTGGTAGGCCCTGTGGTAGACTCTGTGGTAGACGAGACCAGCAGCACGAGGGTCTGTGGTAGGCCCTGTGGTAGACCCTGTGGTAGACGAGACCAGCAGCACGAGGGTCTGTGGTAGGCCCTGTGGTAGACTCTGTGGTAGACGAGACCAGCAGCACGAGGGTCTGTGGTAGGCCCTGTGGTAGACTCTGTGGTAGACGAGACCAGCAGCACGAGGGTCTGTGGTAGGCCCTGTGGTAGACTCTGTGGTAGACGAGACCAGCAGCACGAGGGTCTGTGGTAGGCCCTGTGGTAGACTCTGTGGTAGACGAGACCAGCAGCACGAGGGTCTGTGGTAGGCCCTGTGGTAGACTCTGTGGTAGACGAGACCAGCAGCACGAGGGTCTGTGGTAGGCCCTGTGGTAGACCCTGTGGTAGGCCCTGTGGTAGGCCCTGTGGTAGACTCTGTGGTAGACGAGACCAGCAGCACGAGGGTCTGTGGTAGGCCCTGTGGTAGACTCTGTGGTAGACGAGACCAGCAGCACGAGGGTCTGTGGTAGGCCCTGTGGTAGACTCTGTGGTAGACGAGACCAGCAGCACGAGGGTCTGTGGTAGGCCCTGTGGTAGGCCCTGTGGTAGACGAGACCAGCAGCACGAGGGTCTGTGGTAGGCCCTGTGGTAGACTCTGTGGTAGACGAGACCAGCAGCACGAGGGTCTGTGGTAGGCCCTGTGGTAGACTCTGTGGTAGACGAGACCAGCAGCACGAGGGTCTGTGGTAGGCCCTGTGGTAGACTCTGTGGTAGACGAGACCAGCAGCACGAGGGTCTGTGGTAGGCCCTGTGGTAGGCCCTGTGGTAGACCCTGTGGTAGGCCCTGTGGTAGACCCGTTTGTGTGTTAACGTTGTTGACTTGTCTTCGCTTAAACAGAGTTTCGTTTAATTTGTTTTTTGGAAAGATATCAACATAGCATCAGGCTGTGGTTTATATTAATTCTTTTTTTACATTATGAGCCTCAAAAAGGCGCTTTCTTGCAGAATTGTATTGATTTTACTCAGAAAGTTGTGCCTTTGTCATCATTGGTGACAAGTCTGATTTGTATCGTCCCGAAGCCGTACCTTGCCAGTAGCTTGTCATTTCCGACCTAAGGTGACGTGTATTTGTTTAGGCGACTGGCAAATGATAACTTTTGGGATAATGAAATAAGTACTCAGCTGCCTCCATCGATGATGCTGATAACCATTGGGCCTGATGGCTGATGTGCTGATGTGCTGATGTCAGGGTATCTACGGACTACCAGCTGGTGACCCTCGGTTCTCGTACGTGTTCTGTGATGGATATTTGATCGTGTGTGATGTATGTTTTCAGTGTATCATTGGTGTGAGGTGCGAACGAAGATGTGGATAATGAACTTGGGAAAGTCGGGTGATATACCGAAATTGAACGAAGCCATGGCTATCGACCTTGGAGCCAATATGCTTGGGGAAGGTAAGACTCGGGGAAGAAATGTGCACTGATACTGATTATTTGTCCCGATTTATTGCACATTTAAGTAAACGACATCTGCCTAAACTATCGTTATCGTATATTGGTATGTTATTGGACTTAAACAATAGGTTTCTCATACTTTGTTTATTGAACCCATTTTGACATCACAGAAAATAGCTTACTCCTTCAGGCGATTCAACTTTGTTACGCCTGATGCACTATGCTATGCTTATTTTGATCTTGTAGCGGACATATTTCCTTTTTCATTCTTTGAATGCCGGTGTTTCTTACAACTTGCACAAGGAATATCCGTATCCAGCAAACTGATTTAGCTCAAACTCTGATGTATGCTCTGATGTATGCTCTGATTTAGCTCAAACTCTGATGTAACTCTGATGTATGCTCTGTTTCGCTCTGTTTCGCTCTGTTTCGCTCGCTCGCTCTGTCTCGCATGCGTGTCATGCTTCTGCACCCCGTCTGTGATTGTGTGTGTCGGTGACTGGTCCTGTGACACTGGATCGGTGATCGGTCCTGTGACACTGGATAGGTGACTGGTCCTGTGACACTGGATAGGTGACTGGTCCTGTGACACTGGATAGGTGACTGGTCCTGTGACACTGGATAGGTGACTGGTCCTGTGACACTGGATTGGTGACTGGTCCTGTGACACTGGATAGGTGACTGGTCCTGTGACACTGGATTGGTGGCTGGTCCTGTGACACTGGATAGGTGACTGGTCCTGTGACACTGGATAGGTGACTGGTCCTGTGACACTGGATAGGTGACTGGTCCTGTGACACTGGATTGGTGACTGGTCCTGTGACACTGGATTAGTGACTGGTCCTGTGACACTGGATTGGTGACTGGTCCTGTGACACTGGATTGGTGACTGGT
>JAXIVJ010008906.1:20000-53416 GCA_036785665.1 Chirona hameri | reverse complement strand
AGACTGTCTCTCTGTTGTTTAATGTCGTACAACCAAAGGACATAATGGACGTTTTGATGTCCTGCCATTATTACATTTACGCCAGGCATTATACCTCGCTTACATCGTTGTTTCAGAACAGTGCGGTGCTTCGAACGGGTGTCGGACTCCTGCATCGTGACGCCCATCAAGGTGCCAAAAACCTTTCTGCACGTTCGCCCGAGTCTGGCTAAGATCGTGGCGATGCGGAAACGGCGGGGCATCTGCAGCCCCATCGTTCACCAGGACGATTCCCGCCGGTCGAGTGGGCCGTACGGCCATCGGGCTACAGGCCCAGATGAGTCGAAGGAGACTCGACAGCAGCTGGGCAGAGCACTCCCGCTTCAACGACAGCGTCCAGTGAAGCTGGAAGCGGGGGGGGGGGGGTCGACCCGGTATGTGGTGATCAGGCACGTTGCCAGGATTTTTCTCAGGAGTGGGGTGGGGGGCACGTCGGTGATAGAAACAAATTTCGCTCCTCAGACATATGTTGGGGGGGGGGGGGGGTGGTCGTCAGAGAATCTCATTTTATCTAGTGTAAATATATTTTCCTCGGGGGGGGGGGGGGGGGGGGCGCAGGGCCCCGGTAGCCACCCCCTTGTCTACGTCCCTGGTAGTGATCAGCATTGCTTCGTGGTGCCAGTGTTGCTGGGTTGAAGTACCGGCTATGACACCTGTACAGTGTACAATGTATATAATATAATACTCATCCAGTACATCATTTGACCATAGAACTTGGTGGCTTGCAATGTGTTTACAGTACGCACATGAAGAGGGAAGAGCGTTTCAATTTACCTATACAATAACCATGTGTACAACATGCAGTAGCTTTTCGCGACGCCGGCACTGTCCAACACCTTACGGCGTTGTGCACCTGAAAGACGGGTCGCACGGAACTTGGACGTGGCACGAGAACGAATTCATATATTCAGATATTGCATTCAATCACATAGTATATTGCACTGTACATCCTACAGCTGAGAGATCTTCTTGTTCCGAGTTCACCACAGGGAATACTCTGTGCGGAAGTATGAACGTTACATTCACAGTATATCCGTACAAAAGGTATTAAATGCCAACAAAGTTGCTTGCGCTCCTAGTCGCACAGACTGCGCATTCAAGAGCGAACGCACACAGCGCCGCCACCGGGCTATACATCAACTAAATCTACATAGGAGTTGCTCCGCGAGACAGGTCCACGATCCGCTGTCGCCACAGCCAGACTGGTTATTGATTCGACTCTGATTGCATCGATTAGAATCGTTCAATTAAAATCCCTGAATCAAAGAAGAATCGATTCACCACAGGATTGTTTTATTCATGAATCGTGATTGAATCAAAACTCGCATAGAAACAAGGCTGTTTAAATCAAAAAGGTTGTGCAATGCTATTTCAATGGTGAGTCAAACATGATTTGATAAAAAAAAATTGAATCGGAAAGAATCATTCCTCAAAATGTTTATCCATGAATCAAACGGTGACTGAATCATTTATATTCCAAAATGAGTCGTGATTGAAACCTTCCAAATACGGTGAATCAATAACCAGTCTGGCCACAGCATCAAATGCATCGCTGGCACGGCGCCAGCGACGTGCCGCCCGTAACATCCTCCACACAAGAAGAGCGGTTGACTACTCTAGAACGAAACTTAAACTGCTGACACACAGTCACACACAAAGATGAATTCCTAACTTCCTTCCTTACATGTCGTCTCAAAATAAAAACTTCAACTAGGCCAGGCACAGGCACGTAGCCAGAATTTCGTCCAGGGGGGGGGGGGGGCGGCGCCTCGAAAGAGCCCCTTCCCGAGCGTTGAAAGGGCCCCTTCCCAAGCGTTGAAAGCCCCCCCCCCCCAAAAAAAAAACTCATGAAAAGGCAAGTTACAAGGCTGAAAAATGCAGTATGGCAGGTATGGCATGGGCCATATCAACGTTTAGGAGCTGGAGTTAGCAAACTGCCACATCAACTTTGGAACCAGCGACACGAATTTGGAATCAGCTATACCAACTTGCAATGGCGCGAAAATTTGGAGTATTATGCCCTGGGTTGCTTTCTTATCAATGCGTCGCATTGCGTATGGTGCGGACCTCTAAAATTGCTATATTGTACGCTTGAAAGTGCGGGAAAAAATGCTAAAGTGAACTATTTTGCCCAATAATATAGGAAAGTAGCAACATAACACATAAATGCGCCGAGAAACTGACCGATTTTTTTCCCTAACCCGCATATAATTGAATTTGTTGTTAAATTGCGCCGCGGAGCGGCGCGAAAATTTTGAGTTTTATTCCCTGTACAACTGTATTCTTACTGTTGAAAGGCCCAAGGTCCCTTCAGATCGTCTAGGGGCCCCTCTGACCTTTTCTACGCCCTTCCGACCTGTTCAGGGACTCATCTGGGATCCGCGAAGCGAAAAGACATGATGTGGAGTGGGTGATATATATATATATATATATATATATATATATATATATATATATATATATATATATATATATATATATATATATATATATATATATATATATATATATATATATATATATATATATATATATATATATATATATATATATATATATATATATATATATATATATATATATATATATATATATATATATATATATATATATATATATATATATATATATATATATATATATATATATATATATATATATATATATATATATATATATATTTATATATATATATATATATATATATATATATATATATATATATATATATATATATATATATATATATATATATATATATATATATATATATATATATATATATATATATATATATATATATATATATATATATATATATATATATATATATATATATATATATATATATATATATATATATATATATATATATATATATATATATATATATATATATATATATATATATATATATATATATATATAGATATATATAATACAAAGAGGGCTTACTATACAGGAAAAAATAAAATCGGATCTTTCGGGTATATTGTAGCACCCTGACGAAGGGTGTTACAATATACCCGAAAGCTCCGCTTTTAATATTTGTATTGTGGAGTAAGTCCTCTTCGTATTTAATCTTCATCTGGGATCTCTACGTGCTTTGACCCTTCCGGTCTCACCAGAGACTCCTCAGACCTTCCAAGAAGCCCCTGTTGTGTGTCAAGGGGCCCATTCGGCCTGTTCAGAGGTCCTTCCGACCTGACCAGCGACTGCACTGGCTGCTTTGTCGCCCTGCCGACTCAGGGGCAGGGGCGGCGGATTGCGGGGCGCAGGGTACCCAAAATGCCCCCCCCCCCCCCTCAAATGAAAATCCTGGGGAGGGGAAGGGTCATGTTGCTCCCAGATTGAGCAAGCTAAAATCTGGGGGGGGGGGGGGGCAAAACTACCCTTTGCCCCCCAGGATTTTCGACTGTGGGAAATTTTGGATACCTTGCCCCCGCAATCCGCCGCCCCTGCTTAGGGGCCCCTCTGACCTGCCCAGGAGCCCCTCCAGTCTGGCTAGGAACTCATCCGGCATGTTCAAGGGGCCTTCCGACCGGCCCAGGGACCCTTTCGATCTAGCCAGGGGCCCCTCTGACTTGCCCAGGAGCCCTTCCGATCAGCCCAGCGACTCTTCTGGTCGGCCTGCGCTGGCTGCTTTGTTGCCCTGCCAACATGCTCAATGGGCCCTCCGACCTGCCCTGGAGCCCCTCCGTGCTGGCCAGGGGCCACTTCGCCCAGGAGTCCTTTCGGTCTGGACATGGGCCCCTCCGATCTGCGCAGGGGCCCTTTTAACTTTACAGGGGCCCTCTGGTCTCTCCAGGGGTTCTTTAAACCTTCTAAGGGGCCCTCCGACCTAGCAAGGGACTGCGATGGCTGCTTTGTCCGCCTTGCGACATGCTCCGAGGCCCTCCGACCTGCCCTGGGGCCCCTCCGTGCTGGCTAGGGGCTGATTTCCGGCATGTTCAGGGGGCCCTTCTGGACCCACCTAGGGGCCCTTTCGGTCTGGTCAGGGCCCCTCTGAACTGCAACAGAGGCCCTCTGGTCTGTCCAGGAGCCCTCCAACCTGCTTCAGGGGCCCTTATGGACCCTGCAAAGGACTGCGCTGGCCCGCTTTGTCGCCCTGTCGACATGCTCAGGGGCCTCTCAACCTGCCCAGAGGCCCCTCTGTTGCTGGCTATGGGCCCATTCGACGTGTTCAGGGGGGCCCATTCGACGTGCTCAGGGGGGCCTCTGACCCGCTCAGTGGCCCTTTCGGTCTGGCCAGGGGCCCCTCTGACATGCACAGGGCTCTCTTGAACGTCCAAGGGGCCCTCTGGTCTTTAAGAGAGGGCCCTGGTGGGCCCTAAAGGGCCTCTGAGTCCTCTAAACCCTCTAAAGACCACGCTTCGTGTAGTAAAGAGCCTATGATACCGCGCTTCGCGCGGTCTCGTCGGTCTTTTCGGCGCGCGCAGCGCGCCGAAAAGGGGCCTCCAGGGGGGGGGGGGGGGGGCGGGCCGCCCCCGCCGCCCTCCCCTTGGCTACGTTCCTGGCCAGGCACACAGCACATGAACACAACCAAATTACGCAAACTTCACCGGCGAGTAGCGGGGGGGGGGGGGGTGGGGGAGGGGAGGGGGGCAGGCTCGACTGCCTACCGCCACAGGAAAACCCTACACTGATTCATCTGCGCTGTCATCAAGCATCACATTAACGTCTAAGTTGTATTTGCAATCAATGAGAATGCAATGCGAGTTCCGACAAAAACAGACGTTTCGACAAAGATTTATAAATATTTAAATTCTAAAGATATTTAAGTCAAGCAATCACAATCTGCTTTCATGCAAACCTGGTGTCCGATTGTGATTGCTTGACTTAAAATATCTTTATAATTTAAAATGTATAATTAGCACTGACGAAGACCGCTCTGTTTGTCGAAACGTCTGTTTTTTGTTTATGACTTACATTTCATCGTCATTGATTGCGAATACAATGATCATGTCTGATACATTACCGTCTAAGTCAGCTACACTTGGACACGGTGCTACATCCGTCCGGGGTTCAGCTCACACTGACTGGGTGCTCTATCTATATATCTATGTTAAATGTTAAATCAATGCTAAATGCCAGGACTAGGACACCCTACAGCACGCCGTCTTGAAGTTCTCCGAACCCCTGTACTGGCCGAGCCACTGCGTCGGATTGGCCATGATTGGAGGTGGAGGTGGGGGGATCCGTGGCCTGCGGTGGTACCGCCAAGCTGGCCTCCACCTCCCACGCGAGGGCCGGGTACCGCACCAATATGTCCTTGAGGACTGTGGAGGTGCGCTGGCGTGGCCTCTAGCTGTGACACAAGGTCCTGATGACACAAACATAAAACATGCAATAATACTTATTCCATCTTCCCGTGAAGGGCTGCAGACAAGCATGTTGATACAATGTTCAAATGGCAGTCTATAGGATTGCTGAAGTGTTGTCCATTTATTCCATTAAAACAATACATCTTACAGAATTTTTATATTATTACTAAACCAATAAAGCCTGAAACCTAAAGGGCCAAAATTATTATATGGAAGTTATTGATAGTGCATATGACAACCATGCATGACAACGTTTTTACTGGATTGAAGACCATTGCTTGCAAATGAAGAAACACATACATTCCATTGAATAACATGTTGCATGTGTTTTTCCCATTTGTGTGACAACATTGCAAACTTCACATACTTTGTGAATTGTGATGGCAACACATCTTGTCCATGAGCACCTATAATGAGACTGCTCCAGGCTCCTGCATCCTGGGCTAGGCTCAAAATCACTGTGTGATCATGAACAACAAATGCTGGCAGAAAAACGAAACAAAAACATTGCACACATCAGTCATAGTAACAATTATGAGCTGACATGCTAAGCTCGTTGATGAAGCGAAATGGTAAATCTTTGACTATAGAAATCATAATGAAACATAATAGATGAGTAACTAAAGTTTCTAACTACAAGAAGAGATAAAGAGCAACAAATAAATATGCTACATACCTACTCACTCAGGCTCCTAGAACTGCTTTGGAGCTGGGGTGCAGAGTGGAAAATTCTGACTAAAAATAAGTATAAAGAGTGAAAAATTAAACCAAAAAGCATATGTACCAGGCTTTATCACCCAATTACCTGCTCACCAAAATTAGTTATTATCTATGCCAATGCTTACCAGTCTTTCCATCCACAAGCTGTCTCTATAATTACATCCATAAATCAGTATCAGGTTTCCAATTATTTAATGCATTGTAAAATAAGGAGTGGAAAATTCACAGTAAAACTCAGGAAAAAGAGTGGAAAAATAGTATCCATAGGGTGTCATTTTCCACCCAAATTTCCCAATGCTAGGATCCTTCACTTGTGGGCGCTTCGCTCCCCTGCTTCTCTTCATGCAGCTTTGGGTTGTACCTAAAATGGATATGTAAGGTAGTCAGAAATATCAGGAATATCATATATCAGGAAACATTGATAATCAGTTGGACAAATTACCAAAATTTAAAGTGCAAATTTGCATGCAAGAAATAAGATTAAAAAACATCCACACTAACATGTACCCAGGGGCGTAGGAACTATGTTCAAGTTGGGGGGGGGGGGGGGGGGGCAGGAGGCATTCTGAAGTTGATTCTTTCCATGCAACGCCCATAGGCGTAGTGTTAAAATCACAAATGTTGGGGGGGGGGGGGGCTGCCCCCTGGCTCCTACGCCTATGCATGTACCTAAGTTACATCCATGTAAGGATACATGTAAGAATATAATATTTTGTCACAGCTTTCTAGCAGTTGTTGTTGTTGGGTTAGGGCTCCTTTTAGCAGACATTTCATGCTATCTCATTATTGATGATATCAACACACCAAAGCTCTGGTGCTTTACTGCATGTATTGTATACGCTCAGCTGTGATGGGTACACATTTAATGTAAACTGTGTAAGGGCCATTTTGGTGAAATAACCAGGTATGACAAGGAAGGATACATAGGTATAGCTGATTCTTGAGTACATTATTAGTATGCTTCACATGATAATAATAAAAAGGAAACCATGTACAGGCAGGCCTTGACAAGACTGCTACAGACTGATCAAGCAACCTCATCCTATCCACTCATACCGTAAGACTCACAAAACATTGCTTCACTTTAGGATAATTGATAACTGGTAACTGGTCCAGGCAGAGTTGAAGATACCAAATTTTGTTGTGTGGTATATGAGACATCTAGTTATCCAGTATGTACCTACAAATGCGAATAAATAGTTCAGAGCAAACAGTTGTAGAGTATAAAACAGTTGTAGAGTATAGAGTAGAGTTGTAGAGTATTAAAACGTTTTGTTTTGTTCTGTTTTATTTTGTATTGACGTCTCCACTATTGTCTCTGGTAACGCGTCATATTTTGGTTACAAGTACGCCGTTGTTGTATGCAATTGCTTCCATATCCAAGCTACCATATACATGACGTCATACATTGTCCTGAAGTTTTTTTATAGCCATAAAGGGGAAAGGAGAAACATGTCCATTTCTCAACGGATATCCATCTATCGTCCAAACAAATGTCATATTCGTGATTTTCAGCTCAATATTCAGTTGAGCTGAAATGAGCTGTATAGCCAATTTTTAAGACATTTTTCAAGGTGGCCTATTCCCTTTAATGGAACTAATTGTCTATTTTCCTGATTTGTTTAAGCAAAGCAAAGGAAAGTTGTGTCATGCTGCGAAGCAACGCGACATTTTTCCAGTTCTTGACTGTGATTACGACTGATGGATTACGACGGATGCAAAGACAATTTTTACCATTACGATTAGACTCGAGCAAAGGGGGGTGGGGGTGGGTGTGTGTGTGGGGGCAAAATATACGTTACCCCCTGGAAGCCCAAAGGGGGTCCATGGCCCCCGTCCCCCCCCCCCATGCGGCCGCCAGTGCCCCAGATTGTCTTTTTGCATGCAAACAATTCATCATCCAATTAACTGCTTTTCCTGTATTATTTCCTTAGTGCAGTTACATCTATACCGTTAAAGGGAAATAATCACCCTTTGATTTTGTTAGCAACAATTTCTTTGGCTACCGTTTTTTATCTGGCATTGCTCACCATTTCCAAACATTTATCATGCGTACTTGTCGCTTCAGCTCGTCAACATAACACGACACATCGTTTCTACAAGCTGACCCGACCCAAGCTGCCCGGCGCCTGGGCTACATACCTACCTACAAGGTATTTCATGGTTGCGCGGCGGGCTGGTGGCGGGGTCGGCACAGTCTGATTATCTGTTCCTGGATAGTTTCTTTTCAGCATTGTCGTTGTTACTCTCACGTCATTGCTTTTGTTTGTCCTTGCAATTTAGTTCCATGGAGAGGCGCTTTAATTTAAGCGTTTGCTTTTGCGCCAATCCAACACTGTTTCTTTCGTTGTATATGTTTAGTTGATAATAAAATTACTCTGAACTGAACTGAACTGAACCGTCATGGTATTCAAATGTTGTTATATAACTTTAAGAATTAAATAAAGTTATTCCCTAATTCAAAGTTAGAAGTTTGGGAAAATTAATGATCGGTATTTTCCATCCACTATTGGAAAGCACAACATCTGGCGCTTTTGCATCAATCTGTTCAACGTTGTTGAATGGGCTCTTGAAAACAAATCACCGACACTAAATAGGTCGCCGTAGCTTAGCTTGGCACCGGCCGACCGGTGCCAAGCTAAACTGCCGATGTCAATGCACTTTTTCAAATCATTATTGATTGTTCATTTCTTTTTTGGCACATATTCGCTAAAGATAGAGTGCAGGAAACATATTGCATACCTTCATGATAAATAACAATGTACAGTACGCGCATTTCGGACCATGCTGACCAACACGACTGTGATCGATGACCAGTGACCTAGATCTGACCAGACGCACGCTGTCCGTTTTTGTGTATATTTGATTTTATCGTCATTTTATTTATTTATTTTCCTTGTGTGTTTTTATTTAGTACCTATTTCCTTCACCGCATTCTTTTATTGTGTGTTTTCTCTTTTACTCTCATCTCTCATCCTCGTCATTTTGGTGTAAACCCGTATACAGTGTTTTTATCACTTTGTCTTTTAGTGTACCTATACTTCTTTGTATACTTTTATGGAGAGTTCTGTTTTGATCACTTTAATTTTAGTGTATACTTTTATGCAGTGTGTTTGCCATCATCGCTTTGTCTCTTCAGTGTATAGTTGTATGTACCCAAGTGTAACTCTTATATGTGCTTTTGTAATTGACGTCAGACCGTAATAGCCACTACGTGGATGGTTTTTAATACACTGATTGATTAACAATGCGTAGGAAGGCTAATTTACTGAATTTGTTACCGAGTACTTGCTGAGTACCGACCGATATAAGCGTGGATCGCTTATCGGTAGGAAACTGGCAATATCTTTCGGTAGGAATGTTTATATGCAAAATGTGATGAAAATTACATTATATTTTGCCCTCGTCTATCGATTTCAGGTGCAACTCCATTTTTGTGGGAAAAGATGATTATCTTTTTTTTCTTTTTATTTCTCCCTTTAGTCTCCCTTATCTCCCTTTAACCCTATTTGTAACAGGGGGGCGGATTCCGCCCCCCCCCCTCATGTTTTTCGCAGATATCTCCAGAACGGCTGGGAGCAGGCCCATTAAATTTTAGGACTTTTCATAGAATTGAATACCGCATTTGGAGTCAAAATTTTGAGTTCTTAACCTGAACAGAGGCGGTTCCAGGGCCCAGTTTTGGGTGGGTTCGGAGGCGACATTTGGCAATAATACGGAAATGCGATCTTCACGGTTTCTTCCTAACTGCATCAAGTATAAATGAGTTACATCGGTTTACGGTGATTGCAACAAGTGAAAATTTGTTGATGTTAATGAAATATCATACAAATTGCATGGCAGAGGCGGTTTCAGGGGCTTGAAAGGGGGGGGGGGGGTTCCAGGAAGTATTCAATGCTTGGCGGGAAGCCAATAGAGCGATGTAAGGAGCATTTATAGCTATCAAGATGTAAAAGATAGCTCCTGCTTCCATTATTTGCATAATTTATTACATATAGAGTTTCAGGGGCGTGTTCAGGAACATGAAAAGGGGGGTGACTGGCATGGAGATGACGATATGCCAGCGATAACGGCGCAATAGACGTTTAGATTATAATGATATATGCACATATGAGGCCATACAAGGGAATAAAGTCATTTTTGGCAGAGGCGCGCTCAGGAATGGAAGAAAAATGGTCATATTATTGCAAGGAAACTAAGAGGCATGGGCGTACAATGACATAACATACTGCAGTTTTCGGATGAAACACGCACCACAGGCTACTCTACGAACGATTATAAGATAATAGGCGAGTCCAGGTAGGGTAAAAGGAGGGTAAGCAATGTTAATTGAAGTTGTAAGTGAAATAGTCACTGTTGACTAGTTAGTATCATAATAGCGGATAATATACTTATAAAAAGGTATTGAGCCGCCACAGTTTGGATCCTGGATACGCCTATGATGAAGTACAACATGCAAAAAGGAACTATCTACGATCAGTAACATATTTATAGTGCTGGGTAGCAACTTGTCTGCGGTTAATATTTTTTTTCTCAAATTTACCTCCCTTTTTCACTAACCTGGTGCCGCCTATGGCAAAACATGTGATGTATAACTGTTTTGTCTAATGACACAATCACATACCATTTCATTTATAAAAAAACAACATAAAAAATGGTTTTATTACGCATTTACTTCACCCCATATTGAGTGACCTGCACAGGCCTATTATTTTTGAATTTTAAAAAGTCACCATCATATATCAATTTCCAATTCAATCTCTATCGATTCCTATTAGTTGTGTAAAATCGGTCGATAAACATGAAAGCTATGTCGGATCAGAAATACCACTAAAATTTGTAGTTTTTGCCCCCCTGTTGCCCCCTATCCAAAATGTATATATTTTTATTATTTAGAAATGTAGATCGTATTGAGAGGAACCAAACACCGTTTCATTTTTGAAAATCGGACGGGTAGATCTCGAGATCTCCGGGGGGGAGGCGGAATCCGCCCCCCCCCCCCCCTGTTACAAATAGGGGTAGCCAGGAGCCTGTTACAAATAGGGTTAAATCATTTGCGCCTAGGATAAGCTCCTTTCAAATACTCCTTGGGTTTTCTTGGTTCTTAGCCACGGGACTCAGGCACTACGTCGCGCCGATCCAACGTGTTCACGATGCAACTCCCCGTCTTACGATCGGTCCGCACGGGGTGCACGTGCACCTCCGCTCTGCGCGGTGATTGGCCAGCGCGCTCTGACGTCAGATGACGTCAGCGGGCATCGATCGCGACTGGGCGGGCCGGCCGGACGGAGCGGTGCTGCACCGCAGGGCTCGCAAGGCTCGCCAGTCGAGCAGCCAAGTCAGTCGAGTGGGGTCGCCGGAGTCGTGTGGTGCGCGCCCTGTTACGTGACGGCCGAAACGGTGCGGCGCTGTGCCTGCGAGCCTGTCGAGCTGCCCAGTCGAGCTGTCGGCTCGGAGAAGCGTGCCGCCGCAGGGTTCCGCCAGTGGGGTCCTGAGAGTGACAGAGGGGTCAGTCGGACCGACTGAGGTGCCGTCTGCTGGCCGGCGGAGGAGCCTCTGGGGGTAGACCAGCTGAGGAGACCAGCTGAGGAGCCGCTAGCCCGGCCGTCCTGACGCCGCCACTGCCCGAGAGGAGCCACCGACGCAGCCCAGTCGTGGTACGTCCCCGTTACGAGCGAGGGCCGACCGGCGCGGCTGGCTCGGTTAGCCCGCCAGCCGCCCCCCCCCCGCCCCCTCCCCGTGCGTCCGGGCGGGTTGTCCTGTCACCGTGTCCAGTGTTGCGCCACCCTGCACGGCTGGTGCGGCGCCGCGGTCTGCAAAGTCCTCCCGTGCCGGTCACTCTCTCCCAGAGGCGCGGCCAGGGGAGGGGAGGGCAAGGGGGACATTTTCCCCGCCCCCTCCTTACGGGTCACAGGGGGCCCCACCGAGATTGGCCCAGATACCATTTTATTAGCTAAATGGCTTTCAAAAGCCACAGAGGAGCCCTCAAACCAGGCAAGGGCCACTCTGGTGCATGTCAAGGGCCCTCAGATACACTGAAAGGCTTTCGAAGCCAGCTCTTGGGCATGTCCAGGGGCCATTGAACCCACCCAGGGACCCACAAAACCATCCAGGGGCCTCTTGAGCATGTCCAGGGGCCCATTGAGCTCACTTAAGGGCGCAAATACATGTCCAGGGACCTTTCGAGCATGCTCTGGGGCCTATTGAGCCCGGCCAGGGGCCCCAAAAAACCTGTTCATGGGCCTCTAGAGCATGTCAACTTGTCCAGGGCCAATTGAGCCCACCCACGGCCCAACAAACCTGCCCAGTGGCCTCTCGAGCATGTCCATTGAGTATGTTCAGGGGCCTCTCGAGCCTGCCCAGGGGCCCATCATAGTCTGTTTTGGGGCCTCTCGAACCTGCCCAGGGGCACATTATAGTTTTCCCGGGGCCCATCGAGTCGGTTCAGGGGCCTCTCGAATCTGCCCAGGGGCCATTAGAGCCTGCCTAGAGGCCTCTCGAGCTTACCCAGGGGCCCATTGAGTCTGTGCAATGGCCTCTTGAACCAGCCTAGGGGCCATTAGAGTCTGTTCAGGAGTTTCGAGCTTTTCCAATGGTCCATTGATCCTGTTCAGGGGCCTCTCGAACCTGGCCAGGGGCTATTAGGGTCTGTACAGGTGCCTCTCGGCTTGCCAAGGGGCCATTGAGTCTGCTCAGGGGCCGCTCGAGCTTATCCAGAGGGCCATTGAGTCTGTACACGGGGCCCTCCAGCCTGCCCAGGGGTTGCTAGCCGTCGCCTGGAGCGCCTGCTATAGCTGGAGCGCCTGTTGCCGTGATCGGCGCGGTCATAATGAGCGGTAGTGTGCTGTATTCTGACCCATCTGGTGCAATGTTTCTTGGGTTTAAAAATGGTAATTTGATAAGTCTGATGCGTTTTTGAATTCGGGTGGGTGGGGGGGGGGGGGGGTACAAAACATTTAAACAATTTTCCTCTCACGTGAATGTGATGCAATATTTGTTAGCCAGGGGCGTCGCCGACGGGAGGGTCGGGGGAGGGGTCTGAACAGACTCCCCCCACTCTTAGAAGGCGGGGTAGGGTCGACCCCCACTTTTGAGGAGAAAATTAACAATTTATCGTAAAAATTGACTTTGCATCAATTATTATTATCTAGTGTCAAAAACTAGAAAATTTCGCGCCGCTTCGCGGCATGACACAAGTTTCGCAATTGCTTATACAAATTTGGAAAATGGGAAAAATAATTTAATTGGCAGAGGCTCTCCTTGGCGGTAATTGCTGGCCCCAGGGCCCATTCCCTTCATAAACTATTTACTTCCAAGTTTCACGCAGGCTACATGTTTAGCTAGTCTGCCGAGTTCCGAAAAAGGCGACGCGAACGCAAAGACGAGGAGATCGGCACCCGGAAGCTGCTCCAGCGGTGCTCAATTTGCTGGACCGAAGAGCTGATAGTGGGAACAGGCCAGGACCATCTCCCCAAGCCATCTCCCCACAGGCTCCTCCAGATCCACAGGACCATTTATGCGCGAAAAATCGTTCTGCCTCTTGCTGAGTTTTCAAACCATTTGCACTGTTACCAGTTGTTTGTTACAGTTCGGTACATATGTATACAATTATTATTATCATATGTATTATTGAGCGCTGACTGCCACCGATCATCGTGATTTACTATCCGAGGCTAATGTATATAAAAAACTACATTCAATTAAATATTTGTCATACCGAGATGTGCAACCAGGAAAAGGGGTTACCTATCTTGGCTCCACTCACGGTCTGGAACCAATATTAAAATTTCGTTTTCCAGGACCTAAAATTTACATTTTCACGCCGCTTCGCGGCGTCACATCGGTAGTCATCGTCATAACGAAGCCATAGTCATCGTCATCGGTTCGTCGTAACGTTGAATTGAATGTATAGCATTTTTAGCTTCTTATCCTCTACAAGCCCCACCGCCTATATTTCTGGGTTTATCAGGCAAACCCGTAAAAATGTCGCGCCGCTTCGAGGCGCTAACTAACAAGTACCTACCTACTATAACATGAAAACCCACATAAAAATGCTGCAAAGGCTCAAATACACGTATACAAATGGGGGTATATTTTTTCGTCATTTCAGCCGCCCCCACACTCAAAAGCCGACCCCCACCTGTTGTCAGCTAAGATATATTTTCTCTCCTGTACGTAACAATAACAATTAGTAATGCGCTCAGTACAATGCCTTCTGAGGGTCCTGGTTCAATCCAGCTCATCAAAAGTAGACGATTTTTTTAAAGGGGGCCTCACAAAATAAAGTGATAGAAATCCGCATAGTTTTTCATATCCAGGGGTATTTTTTTGGGGGTGGGGACCTCTCCCATGGGCTTGCCCCTCCCTTTCTGAAGGTCTGGCTGCGCCCCTGCTCTCTCCCCTCCCCTCCCCCGCCTATCCACCACCCCGCCTCCCCGCCACCCCGCCACCCCGCCTCCCCGGCCCCCAGCCTCCCCGCCTCCCCGCCTCCCCGCCTCCCCGCCTCCCCGCCTCCCCGCCTCCCCGCCTCCCCGCCTACCCGCCACCCCGCCACCCCGCCACCCAGCCTCCCCGCCTCCCCGCCTTCCCGCCTCCCCGCCTCCCCCCCCGCCTCCCCGCCACCCCTTCACCCAGCCTCCCCTTCACCCAGCCTCCCCGCCCCGACCCCGTTCCGTCCGCCGGATGCTGCAACCGGGGACCATGTTATCGGTCATTTCAATTCGTCATGTGTTATCGCTATCCGGATATCCAGGCCCGGGGGTGAATAAGTGAGTTGTATATCCAGGTCCGGGGGTGAATAAGTGAGTTGTATATCCAGGTCCGGGGGTGAATAAGTGAGTTGTACGAAGGGAAGGGTTGTGAGCGCCATACCAATGACTTTCCCACTTTTCGAGATGTTTGAATATAAATAATCACACCATCCCGGTAATCCCATACCTTACCATAGGTAATAAGGTTGAATATAAATAATCACCATCCCATAGGTAATAAGTAGGTAAACACTACTCGGCAGCAGACTGGTTATTGGTTGGACACTGATTGAATCGATTGGAATCGTTGAATCAAAATTCATTGAATAAAAAAATAATTCACCACCAGATCTTTTGATTCATGAATCGTGATTGAATCAAAATCCGCATCAAATCAAGGCTGATTGAATCAAAAGATTTAACGATTCTTAACAATTCAAGTACACTGGTAAATTGTGCAAATACATGCAGTCCCAGTAGCTACTTTCATTTATACTGAAATACTATTGCTGTAACAATGTTTTAATGATCATATATATATATGCATGTTTCCATTTTTATTGATTTGACATAAATTCACCTCATATATTTAAATGTTGAATCAAACGTGAATCGATTAAAATATTTGTTTTGATTCTTTGAATCGGAAGGAATCAATTCTACAAATTGTATCCGTGAATCCAACGGTGATTGAATCACCCAGATTCCAAAATGAATCATGATTGAATCGTTCCAAAAAAAAGTTGAATCAATAGCCAGTCTGCTCGGCAGAATCGGACTCGGGTAAACGCTTCCGGCTGGAGGCATAGACGTATTTCCAAATTTTCTGGATCACTGCATTGTTCATAAATTTCAGCAGCATTTAGGCAAGGGTGAAGCTTAATAAAAAAGTTAGGGGACAAAATGTCGTAGTGGCGGGACCATGGCTCTGAAAATGGCGCTGTTAAAGGGAATAGGTCACATTGAAAGTTGTCTTGAAATTTGGCTATATGGGGTATTTCGAGCTGAAAAAACGCATATGGCATTTTTTGGACGATAGATGGATATCCGTCGAAAAATGGTAATGTTTCTTTTTTCTCCTTCATGGCCATACAAACTTCATGACAATTATGACGTCATGCATATGGTAGCTTGGATATGGAAACTATGGCACACAATAACAACGTCGACGGACTTTAGGTATATATATATACGTAGGCTACTTGTAACGTAAACAACCGTTATGAGGACCCGAAACAAGTTTCTGGGAAATGAAGCTTCTTCTAAAAGGGGCCCACTAGTCCTATGTCGAAATTACTTAGCGTAGCGAGGTAATTCTTTCACCACAACCCGTTTTTCGATCTGCTCTACAAATCTGCTATCTCAGTTCAAAACCCCATGTTAAAGGAGAACTATTAATTTATTATTAACACGATTAACACGCCCATTGAGATGGAGGTCCTCTGATAATTACACGCCCTGGAGGGTGGGGGACGGGGGGGGGGATTCCTCCCTCCTAAGATCTCGCCCCCATAAGAGCTACAATAACGACATTTGTAGGGTAGGGAGGTTCTGTAGGTAACTCTGTTTTGCGAAATTTGTATGACCCTAGGTCAATATTATCAAGGTCAAATGGGGTCATATATGACATTTGTTTGCAATTTTAGCACTGCTCCAGACACCCCAGAAATATCTCAAGAACTATGATAACTATGAACGAACGGAACAACAATCGAAGGTCTTGAAGTATGCAATTTGGTGGAGTCCTCAAATTTGAGCTCAGGTCAATAGTCATCAGGCTCCAGAGGTCATCAAAAGTCAAAAAGGCTATTTATGGCAAAACAGTTTTTCGCAAATAACTTTTTACCTAATAAAGATAAAGCAATTATTTTGACGTCATCGCGTTCGTCTCGTCAAGGCGCTTTAAAATCATGTTCGTGTTGACCATTTAAGGTCACTTAGAAATTCGACCTTAGGTCAAGGTCAAGTGGTGATCCAAGTAGGTCATGTTGCATATTAGGAGACGTGTCTCGACGAGATAAACACATTGGTGCTGATTGCACTTCTCTCTCTTCATTCAGTCGAGAGTTATTGCAAACAAAAGTGTTGGTGACCTCAGATGACCTCGGCGGACGCTATAGGAGTCACTGAGCGAAAATTCCACCTGGATCATCAAGAATGGCCTATGATAACATTATCCAGAAGGAATTGGACTGATATCATGAGTATTATCGGGAAAGGAAGCATTATAATATTTCCCCATTGACTTATAATGGGGGAGGTCACGAAATTGGCTCGACTTTAGGTCACTGATATACAAAAATCCGAGATATACAAATTGTAGGTACCTATAACCTTATGAAGTCCTGCAAGTTTAAAATCCATCGGCCAAAAACTGTGGCTGTGGTACGACCGCAACCTTTTGGAGGTGGGGTCATCACGTGACCTGGTCTGGTGACCTGGCCTGGTGACCTGGTCTGGTGAACTGACCTCAGATGACCCGAAGTCAATAATTGCACATTAGGTGGGTAGTTGATTTCTAAACAGCTATGCAAAAAAAAACGGAGACGCTGCGCGCCGCCGTTTTTCCTCTATCCTCGAAAACCCTTAGGGGTGGGCGGATTTAGCCCCCCCCCCCCCCTCCACCTTCCCCTCCAGGGCGCATGTTAACGAAAACATATCTCCACCTAAAACAGAAGTTAGGGATTGGTCGATGTGCTGATAATAAAAGCCTCAACCACAACAAAAGTTCCCACCAACTGAACAGGGAACTCCACCCATGCCCATGGGTTATATCCTCGAAATACGCGTATAGTGGACAGTCACTTAGCGTGGATTACAAATGAACCGGCGATGCTCATAATCATTTGAAAAGCGCTGCGTGTTGCCTGAACTCCCTCGGGCGCTCTTCAGACCTTATTTCCTTCTATATCATTCATTGTTCAAAGCAGGGACGTGCCAAGGGGGATACTGGGGTCAAGGCCCCCTGAGCAAACCAGTTTACACTAGATAAAATGTCATTATGCTGACGACCCGACGTCACCCCCTCCCCCTCCCCTGTTCAACGAATATTCCTGCTGACGACCCGACGCCACCCCCCCCCCCCCCCCGGTCAACAACTTTTCGCTGACGAAATGGAGCGAAATTTGCTCCGCCACTGCCGTGCCTCCCCCTGATGAAAATTATGGCTATGTGCCTGGTTCAGAGTGCGGACGTTGGAACGATTGACGAGAGACGGGACAATATTTGTGAGGCTCGTTATTCTATCTATAGAGACTGTTAAGACGTCCCGCCGCCGTGTCCGGGTAATTATCTTCCTTTATATAGCTGGACATACCATCAGATAGCTTAAAAACCGTCCATCATGTTGCTGAAACTGGAAATTTCACATCGATCTGTCCCAGCCAGCTGGTACCGATTTTTTCACGGATTTGTATGTTTTCCTAGATCCATCTTTAATCTTAATCCTAGACTAACTCTTATCGGAGAAGATGTCCCGTTTTATAACACATTTAAGCAAATGCCAGATGAATTCACTGTAGTCTCAAAATAAGAAAACACACAAAACGACAACTAAAACAACAATGGTTGACTTCAATCAAACGCGCCAGGAAAAGCCAAGGCGGCTCTCACGTCTCAAAAGACTGTCCCAAGCGAGCCTGCAATCAGTCTGCACGATGCCGTTGGATGCCGTCCCTACGGCTGTCCGGTGCGGAACAGGGGCGATAACTGGACCCGGCACGTGATCGCTCCGCTCAGTCGCCCCCTCTTTATCCCGTGCCTGGTGCTGGTATGGTGCTGGTGCGTGATCGCTCCGCTCAGTCGCCCCCTCTTTATCCCGTGCCTGCTGATGTATGTGCTGGTGCGTGATCGCTCCGCTCAGTCGCCCCCTCTTTATCCCGTGCCTGCTGATGGTGCTGGTATGGTGCTGGTATGGTGCTGGTATGGTGCTGGTATGGTGCTGGTATGGTGCTGATGTATGTGCTGGTATGGTGCTGGTATGGTGCTGGTATGGTGCTGATGTATGTGCTGGTATGGTGCTGGTATGGTGCTGGTATGGTGCTAGTATGGTGCTGGTATGGTGCTGGTATGGTGCTGGTACGTGGTGCACTGGCCACTGACCCTTGTCGCCGCTGTTCCGCTGGTCGGTTTATCCGGCGTACGTGGAGCAGCAGTGGTTCCAGCTGCCCACGGCCGGTGTTCTCGGGCTCTGCGGACCGGTCGCCGGCTGCCAGTGCCACCACCTCTACCACAGCCCGGCTGCCAGTGCCACCACCTCTACCACAGCCCGGCTGCATGGTTACCGTTAGGCAGGACCCTGTTATCGCTGATGAAGGCAGCGATTCACTTCAGTTATTCTTCCGACCCCGACCGAGTCCGTGCCTGAGATACCGCCGGGCCGCAGGTTACTTCCCTGGATGGCTGATGAATATTAAAAAATGCCCATACTCCCAAATGGAGTCTGACCAAAGTGATGGCTCAATATTAACTATACTGGTCCACAAAATACGCCCAGCGCCAGTCTTTCCATAGTCCTGTTTATGTGTACATACTCAGCTTCATCATACATGCTAGTGAATGGCGAGCAAACCTGTTAGCGATGACGTATCAGGCCTAAATTTAGCAGCTGGTTCACTAGCGAGGGGATGTGTTCTTTTTTTGTAGATTCTATGTTTGTTAGCAGACGACAGAGTGCAGTACCGAAGAGCGCCGGCCCCTTCCGACATGCCACCACTCACAAGTACCACACGCAGCGGAGCGATCAGAGGCGTAGGCTCGGATGCTCGGGGAATGACTCGACAGCACAATATCAGATAGTCAAACATATCTGGGTGTGCATTCAAGTACCTCATTTTGCATTGCAGATACTCGCTTGGAAATGAGAAAGGAGTGTCTGGGCTTTAAACGCGTGCTGTAATGTAACTGCTTATCGTGATCCGACTCCTCCAAGAGTTGACGTGGAAGAGCGTTTCCCTGCCCTTCTCCCGGAGTGGACTTGACGTGTTACCCCGTCCCCCTGAAAACTGGCCTTGTGACGCATTACCCGGGCTGTGAGCGGGCCCCGAGGAGTGTAACACCCCCTCTGTAACTGTGCCTGGAGGCGCCGGCTGGCAGCAGTGGCGTCAGCTGCAGAGTGGTCAGGTCTGGGCGGGCCAGCAGAGCTGTGGGCTGTCGTCACATGTCGGCTGTGGCGTGCAGCACTGCGTCGCACGGAGACATGCAGCGCCCCGGAACATGGCGCCGACTCCATACATTATACAGTCCGCAGACCGGCCGCCGCGCGGCCCCCGCTGCTGGTGTAGGGTCAGCAGGCCCGGCCGCTGGTGTAGGATCAGCAGGCCCCGCTGCTGGTGTAGGGTCAGCAGGCCTCGCCGCTGGTGTAGGATCAGCAGGCCCCGCCGCTGGTGTAGGGTCAGCAGGCCCGGCCGCTGGTGTAGGGTCAGCAGGCCCCGCCGCTGGTGTAGGGTCAGCAGGCCCCGCCGCTGGTGTAGGGTCAGCAGGCCCGGCCGCCGCCGCTGGTGTAGGGTCAGCAGGCCCCGCCGCTGGTGTAGGGTCAGCAGGGCCCGCTGCTGCTGTAGGGTCAGCAGGCCCCGCCGCTGGTGTAGGGTCAGCAGGCCCGGCCCCCGCTGCTGGTGTAGGATCAGCAGGCCCCGCTGCTGGTGTAGGGTCAGCAGGCCCCGCCGCTGCTGTAGGGTCAGCAGGCCCCGCCGCTGCTGTAGGGTCAGCAGGCCCCGCCGCTGGTGTAGGATCAGCAGGCCCCGCCGCTGGTGTAGGGTCAGCAGGCCCCGCCGCTGGTGTAGGGTCAGCAGGCCCCGCCGCTGGTGTAGGGTCAGCAGGCCCCGCTGCTGGTGTAGGGTCAGCAGGCCCGGCCCCCGCTCCTGGTGTAGGGTCAGCAGGCCCCGCCGCTGGTGTAGGGTCAGCAGGCCCCGCCGCTGCTGTAGGGTCAGCAGGCCCCGCCGCTGGTGTAGGATCAGCAGGCCTCGCCGCTGGTGTAGGGTCAGCAGGCCCCGCCGCTGGTGTAGGGTCAGCAGGCCCCGCCGCTGGTGTAGGATCAGCAGGCCCCGCCGCTGGTGTAGGGTCAGCAGGCCCCGCCGCTGGTGTAGGGTCAGTGGGCCCCGCTGCTGCTGTAGGGTCAGCAGGCCCTGCCGCTGCTGTAGGGTCAGCAGGCCCCGCCGCTGGTGTAGGGTCAGCAGGCCCCGCTGCTGCTGTAGGGTCAGCAGGCCCCGCCGCTGGTGTAGGGTCAACAGGCCCCGCCGCTGCTGTAGGGTCAGCAGGCCCCGCCGCTGGTGTAGGGTCAGCAGGCCCGGCCCCCGCTGCTGGTGTAGGGTCAGCAGGCCCCGCCGCTGGTGTAGGGTCAGCAGGCCCCGCTGCTGGTGTAGGGTCAGCAGGCCCCGTTGCTGGTGTAGGGTCAGCAGGCCCGGCCGCTGGTGTAGGATCAGCAGGCCCCGCCGCTGGTGTAGGGTCAGCAGGCCCGGCCCCGCTGCTGGTGTAGGGTCAGCGGGCCCCGCTGCTGGTGTAGGGTCAGCAGGCCCCGCCGCTGCTGTAGGGTCAGGAGGCCCGGCTGCTGGTGTAGGGTCAGCAGGCCCCGCCGCTGCTGTAGGGTCAGCAGGCCCCGCCGCTGGTGTAGGATCAGCAGGCCCCGCCGCTGCTGTAGGGTCAGCAGGCCCCGCTGCTGGTGTAGGGTCAGCAGGCCCCGCTGCTGGTGTAGAGTCAGCAGGCCCCCGCTGCTGGTGTAGGGTCAGCAAGCCCGGCCGCTGGTGTAGGGTCAGCAGGCCCGGCCCCGCTGCTGGTGTAGGGTCAGCAGGCCCCGCTGCTGGTGTAGGGTCAGCAGGCCCCGCCGCTGATGTAGGGTCAGCAGGCCCCGCTGCTGGTGTAGGGTCAGCAGGCCCGGCCGCCGCCGCTGGTGTAGGGTCAGCAGGCCCGGCCCCGCTGCTGGTGTAGGGTCAGTAGGCCCGGCCCCGCTGCTGGTGTAGGGTCAGCAGGCCCCGCTGCTGGTGTAGGGTCAGCAGGCCCCGCCGCTGGTGTAGGGTCAGCAGGCCCGGCCCCCGCTGCTGGTGTAGGGTCAGCAAGCCCGGCCGCTGGTGTAGGGTCAGCAGGCCCGGCCCCGCTTCTGGTGTAGGGTCAGCAGGCCCCGCTGCTGGTGTAGGGTCAGCAGGCCCCGCCGCTGGTGTAGGGTCAGCAGGCCCGGCCGCTGGTGTAGGGTCAGCAGGCCCCGCCGCTGCTGTAGGGTCAGCAGGCCCCGCTGCTGGTGTAGGGTCAGCAGGCCCCGCCGCTGGTGTAGGGTCAGCAGGCCCCGCCGCTGGTGTAGGGTCAGCAGGCCCCGCTGCTGGTGTAGGGTCAGCAGGCCCCGCCGCTGCTGTAGGGTCAGCAGGCCCGGCCGCTGGTGTAGGGTCAGCAGGCCCCGCCGCTGGTGTAGGATCAGCAGGCCCCGCTGCTGCTGTAGGGTCAGCAGGCCCCGCCGCTGCTGTAGGGTCAGCAGGCCCCGCCGCTGGTGTAGGGTCAGCAGGCCCGGCCGCTGGTGTAGGGTCAGCAGGCCCCGCCGCTGGTGTAGGGTCAGCAGGCCCGCCGCTGCTGTAGGGTCAGCAGGCCCCGCCGCTGGTGTAGGGTCAGCAGGCCCGGCCGCTGGTGTAGGGTCAGCAGGCCCCGCCGCTGGTGTAGGGTCAGCAGGCCCCGCCGCTGCTGTAGGGTCAGCAGGCCCCGACGCTGGTGTAGGGTCAGCAGGCCCGGCCGCTGGTGTAGGGTCAGCAGGCCCGGCCGCTGGTGTAGGGTCAGCAGGCACCGCCGCTGCTGTAGGGTCAGCAGGCCCGGCCGCTGGCCCCTCTGCTGCCACGGGCTTCCACTGGCGGACAAAACCACGCCGGGTGTCCGCGGCAGGTGACGGACAAAACCACGTGGGGTGTCCGCGGCAGGTGACGGACAAAACCACGTCGGGTGTCCGCGGCAGGTGGTGGGCGAAACCACGGGCGTCGGCGACTTGCGCTGTGGTCCGTAGGACGTTTCCCTGGAAACGTGTGTGTTTCGTTTCTTGTGGGAATTAACACGAGTCACGTGATGACTTGAGCTGTTTGTAAGTCGGTTTAGCCGGCCAGCCCGTGACCTGACTGAGCGTCGCTGATCCGCCACTGGGCACTGGCTCGCGCGATCCGGGCTCCGAGTTGAGTCTTAGTTGTTGCCAGACAGGGCGGTATACGGGGCAGACAGGGCGGCATACGGGGCAGACCGGCGGCATACGGGGCAGACCGGCGGCATACGGGGCAGACCGGCGGCATACGGGGCAGACCGGCGGCATACGGGGCAGACAGGGCGGCATACGGGGCAGACAGGGCGGCATACGGGGCAGACCGGCGGCATACGGGGCAGACCGGCGGCATACGGGGCAGACAGGGCGGCATACGGGGCAGACAGGGCGGCATACGGGGCAGACCGGCGGCATACGGGGCAGACAGGGCGGCATACGGGGCAGACCGGCGGCATACGGGGCAGACAGGGCGGCATACGGGGCAGACAGGGCGGCATACGGGGCAGACAGGGCGGCATACGGGGCAGACAGGGCGGCATACGGGGCAGACCGGCGGCATACGGGGCAGACCGGCGGCATACGGGGCAGACAGGGCGGCATACGGGGCAGACCGGCGGCATACGGGGCAGACAGGGCGGCATACGGGGCAGACAGGGCGGCATACGGGGCAGACAGGGCGGCATACGGGGCAGACCGGCGGCATACGGGGCAGACCGGCGGCATACGGGGCAGACCGGCGGCATACGGGGCAGACCGGCGGCATACGGGGCAGACCGGCGGCATACGGGGCAGACCGGCGGCATACGGGGCAGACCGGCGGCATACGGGGCAGACCGGCGGCATACGGGGCACACCGGCGGCATACGGGGCAGACCGGCGGCATACGGGGCAGACCGGCGGCATACGGGGCAGACAGGGCGGCATACGGGGCAGACAGGGCGGCATACGGGGCAGACCGGCGGCATACGGGGCAGACCGGCGGCATACGGGGCACACCGGCGGCATACGGGGCAGACCGGCGGCATACGGGGCAGACCGGCGGCATACGTGGCAGACAGGGCGGCATACGGGGCAGACCGGCGGCATACGGGGCAGACAGGGCGGCATACGGGGCAGACCGGCGGCATACGGGGCAGACCGGCGGCATACGGGGCAGACCGGCGGCATACGGGGCAGACCGGCGGCATACGGGGCAGACCGGCGGCATACGGGGCAGACAGGGCGGCATACGGGGAAGACCGGCGGCATACGGGGCAGACCGGCGGCATACGGGGCAGACCGGCGGCATACGGGGCAGACAGGGCGGCATACGGGGCAGACCGGCGGCATACGGGGCAGACAGGGCGGCATACGGGACAGACCGGCGGCATACGGGGCAGACCGGCGGCATACGGGGCAGACCGGCGGCATACGGGGCAGACCGGCGGCATACGGGGCAGACCGGCGGCATACGGGGCAGACCGGCGGCATACGGGGCAGACCGGCGGCATACGGGGCACACCGGCGCGCCAACAGTCTGCAGGGCGGAGCGGCTTGTGCGGCGGTCTGAGGTGTGGTGTGGGGCGGATTTGATGGCATGTGTCTGTCCTGCCGTCTGATCGGCTGCAGCGTTTGACCGAGTCTGCAATTATTATGTCATATTACTTCTATGGCTTCTGGCAATTCTGATGATACATAGGTTTACACGACTCGCATAATTTAAATGGGAGATATTGCCCTCCTAGAATTAGAGTTTGCATGACATTACATTGTTGCCCGAGGCTGTAACTCGAAAACCATAGACGGGGACGGGCTGAAAATTTCACAGCGTGAATCTACGGCCCAGATAACCCACAGCACGTAGTTTAATAGCAATCTGAGATGTAGGTTTTTATGGCTTGATCGATCTGACATGGAATGCCCCACTTACCTATTGCTTAGACTACTTTATGCTTAGATTGCTGCTTAGATTGCTTTATTGGTCTGACTACGCTTTGACCGATGGTATATGGTCTGACCGATGGTATATGGTCTGGCCGATGCGACGGTCCGATCATGGCCTGACTGGTGATATGGTCTGACCGGTGATATGGTCTGACCGGTGATATGGTCTGACCGGTGATATGGTCTGACCGGTGATATGGCCTGACTGGTGATATGGCCTGACCGGTGATATGGTCTGACCGGTGATATGGTCTGACCGGTGATATGGTCTGACCGGTGATATGGTCTGACCGGTGATATGGTCTGACCGGTGATATGGTCTGACCGGTGATATGGTCTGACCGGTGATATGGCCTGACCGGTGATATGGTCTGACCGATGATATGGTCTGACCGCGACGTCTGACCATGGTCTGACCAACGGTCTGCCCATGATCTGACCGCCATCTGACCGTGTCGGACGGTGATAGCCGTCTGTTGACAGTGAGGAGCGCTCAGACGCAAACAATCTGACGGCAGATACATCGTGAGCCTGGGATCTGGGCGGCGGAGTCTGAGTGGTGTCATGTTGTGGCGGCTCTGTTCGTATCAGAGCGCTCGGCTCAGAGCTCAGAGACAGCACAGGCCTCAAGACAATAATGCAACGCAGCGTTGATGTTCTTACGCCTGCTGAACGTTGGAAACCTACCTTAAACGTGCTTAGTTCACGTGATGCCAGAGAGCTCAGGCTTGCTGCCTTGCCTGACACGCTTGTGAATATGTTGTGCCTTTAAAGGGAGATAATCACCATTTTCCACAAAAATGGGGTTAGTACCTGAAATCGATAGACGAGACCAAAATATATTGTAAATTCATTACATTTTGCATATAACCATTCCTACCGATAGATATTTCAAGTCATAGTTGATAAGCGTTCCACGCTTATAATCAGCAAGTACTCGGTCACGAATTCTTCAAATTAGCCTCCCTACGCATTGTTATCTATCATGAAGGTATGCAATATGTTTCCTGCACTCTATCTTTTGGGAATATGTGCCAAACTTTTATGAACAATCAACAATCATTTGAAAAAGTGCATTGAAATCGTCGGTTTAACAGTGGCCTATAACCTTACTTATTTAGTGTCGGCAATTTGTTTATAAGCGCCCATTCAACAACGTTGAACATATTGATGCAAAAGCGCCAGATGTTGCGCTTTCCAATAGTGGAAGGAAAATACCGATCATTAAGTTTCCCAAACTTCCAACTTTGAGTGAGGGAATAATGATATTTAATTCTTAAAAATTTAGATCACATCTGTTTATTTGTTTATTTGTTTATCTGCTCAAATCGTCGACGGGATACTCTAATGATGGACGAAGTCAAAATGTAAAATTACCTAAAGCTACAAGACATTAGACAAATACATGTTAAAATATACGAAATACACCCTAAACATACAATATGACATGAACGAAACATCCAGCACACACAGCACAACATCAGTTACAACGATGCGACGCACAACCTCACTTTGGTGCGGAACTGGTGGTACGTATCGGCAAAGAGATCAGCATTGGGAAACGTTCCTATAAAGCAGTTAAGTTGCCTGGGCAGTCTGACGAACAGTCTCTCTTTGACCGTATTTACCCTGGCGTACGGCACATTAAGCAATACGAGGGTCAGCTGCCTGGTAGTACGACACGGTACATTGACGAAAAATGACTGCAATCATTTTACATCATTTTAATACCATAACGGTAGCCAAATAAATTGTTGCTAACAAAATCAAAAGGTGATTATCTCCCTTTAAAGGGAAATAATGACCTTTTGATTTTGTTAGCAACAATTTCTTAGGCTCCCGTTATATTTTTTAAATTATTTTATTTAAATTTAAGAATTAAATAAAATTATTCCCAAATTCAAAGTTGTAAGTTTGGAAGAAATACAAAACAAGTACCTTGTGTACATCATGAAGGTCATTGACAAATTCGTCCTTCCCTACCATTGTTAACATCGAGTGCGGCATTTGTGGAGCCTCTGTGACATTTCCGATCAAACTGAGCGCTGCTCGGACACCCGCTAGTAGCGCTTTCGTTCTCCATGGCAACCAGGCGTCAGCCAATCAAAAGCCAGAAAGGGAATACGTTCTGGCTTTTCATTGGCTCACGCCTGGTTGCCATGGAGAACGAAAGCGCTACTAGCGTGCGTTCGAGCAGCGCTCTGATCCGTGAAGCAATCCGTGAAGCATCCGTGATGCATGACTGACTATCAGTATAAGTCATGAATAACAACAACATGCAAACTATACCAACTCGAATAAAATAAGAGCGGAATGAATTGAACCCCAGGCAAGCTAGTATTCGCAAAGCACTCGGCACTGCGCCACAATGGCAAAAGGTGAGGGAAATGCATATTGGATACAATATTATTACGTCACAAGTTTCTGAAGTGTCAACTACTATGAAATACAGTGATAAAATACCTTTAATAATGATTAACAAGAAAATTCAAACTTAAAAACAATCATTTGAATAAGTCTTTAATTAGCTTTCAACTCGAAATCAGATATATGTTGCAATGCTACACAAGAATGGCACCAATGACGTCATTAACAAAGCCTGCTACGGGACTGGGGTATACTAATCAGGAACAACTCGCCAAGTGCGCCGAGATGGTTAATTGCGCCGAGAAGCATGACAATGACTTTGTAAACAAATCGCCGACGCTAAATAGGTCGCCGTCGATGTGCATCGATGAGCTTCTGATTTAATTGCCAGTTTTGTGTTGTTAGTTGTGTTCGTTAGTTTTTTTGGGAAAAATTATTATTTTTCATGATAAAATAAAGCATAGTGTTATATACAGCCACAGACAAACTATACACAACTCCTAATGTTGAAAACAAATGAATCGAATTGCAAAAATTGAGGGTCGCAACCACTAACTATGCCGCGTTGATGTGCATCGATGAGCTTCCGATTTTATTGCCACTTTTTCCAATCGCTGTTAGTTTTAGAAGATCGCCGGGCATATAATCACAACAAGCAGAACGCACAATATATTTTCCACTCCATTGCGTAAAAAAATAATACGGGAAAAGCCCGCAGTTTGATGAGGACCAAAAGTACTTGACAAAAGGTCAGAAATAGTGCAAGTACCGGTCGTTAAAAGTGTGGAACGCTTATCAACTTTAACTTGAAATATCTTTCGGTAGGAAAGTTTTCATGCAAAATGTGATGAATTTACAATATATTTTGATCTCGTCTGGCGATTTCAAGTGCTAACTCCATTTTAGTGGAAAAAGGTCATTATTTCCCTTTAAAGGGACTTTCCCACCTTTGTGAAAGTTGTCGAATCACACTTAATGCTCGCTCGTCTTTCTGTGGTATATGGGAAAAATCTGAATATGAGCGGCCCGACCCGACCCGTGGCGACGCTTTTGACAAGCTAATATCTCTGCAACCACACGTCCGATTGACAAGCGGGCTTCTTTACTGAGCAGCCCCATCCAACCTACCCTGTTTGAGACCAGTGCCAACTCACGTAGGTGACTACCACTGCGCGTGGCGCGTGCCGCGTGAGGGGTGTTGGAAGGTGTTTCCTCGCAATAACTCCGCAACGGCTGAGCCGATTGTGTTCAAATTTGGTGTGTGGTTAGGGACCCCTCAGCCGCCGCTTTCCCACGTGCCTCTGCACGTGCGCACCTCTATTCTATATCGCAAGAACGGCTGAGCCGATTGTGTTTAAATTTGGTGTGTGGTTAGGGACCTCTCAGCCGCCACTTTCCCACAAGTCAAGGGTGTGGTGCCACTGCACGTGCGCACGTGCACACCCCTATTATATGTATCAGGAACGGCTGAGACGATTGTGTTTAAATTTGGTGTGTGGTTAGGGACCTCTCAGCCGCCACTTTCCCACAAGTCAAGGGTGTGGTGCCACTGCACGTGCGCACGTGCACACCCCTATTATATGTATCAGGAACGGCTGAGCCGATTGTGTTCAAATTTTGTGTGTGGTTAGGGACCTCTCAGCCGCCACTTTCCCACAATTCAGGAGTGGGGTGCTTCTACACGTATGCACGTGCGTACCCTTTTTGTATCTCAGAAACTACTTGCACGATGGAGTTGAAATTCACCATACATTTTCTTCGCGCTCGCTCGTTCATCGCGAACTTCGGCGTCTTACTGGTTGTATGTCTACATGTCAGGCGAGGTCAGCTGAACATGTTCGTGAACTTTTTTTTCCGAAAAAAAACTGCTTATCTTGGAAGATATTCAACTTTTAGTTTTAAGCGGAAAGTTGGGTTGGTGACGTCATATGATTTTGTGTTTAAGTAACAGGGAAATCCTTTGTGCTGCCAAATGTATGGCACAATTTTTTTTGTCGCCATTTATTGCGCAGAAAAAGCGAACCACCCGGTGTCTAGATTGGCTTAGATTGCGAACCACCCGGGATCGAGAAATGAAAGACGAAAATATTCCAAGGCTGACCTTAAAGCAAGTCAACTATCATTACCAGTTGGGTAAAGACACGACGCTGTCGGTTTAGAGGCCCTATTCAAATACACATGGGCCTTATTTTTTACAGATGTCAAAGTCAAACTCGAATATCTTTTTGATTAGATCATTGTGGTTGTTTTAACTGCTACCATACCTAATTTCAATGCCAAGCCATCAAAATGGCTATCTCAACTCAAATATAATGTTAAGGTGGGATAGTCCCTTTAAGCCGAAAGATCAGCATCTTCTGAAACATGCTCCATTGTGTGGAAGTGTATGTTTTTCTGTCGCTGTTTTCTGTCGCTTACTGCAGACAGTTTGTGGTTTGCTGACACATGCGATTTTATATTTTCTTTGGACAAGTTGTTGCAACTCGCTTCCAATGGATGAGTGTGCTCACTGGTTAGTGGTTATCGTAAATATTTGCATCAGTGTCGCAATACAATATACATAATATAATGACGTAGATGGCATTGAAAAGCATCATTATATAGCATTTGCTATGCCGTCAACCATGAATGGCATCTACGATTCTGGCACTACATCATCCCTGTTTTGTCAGAAATGCTGGAGTTATTCCAAGATACAAGGATGCACTCAGAACAGTATGCACTGCTGTCATATGCACATGTTGTTTAAATGTGCTGCATGTAAATGCAATGCTGATCAAACTAAAAGAAGACAAATTATGCGACTGCTTAGCACTGCCAAATACCATACTGAAAGATGTCGCCAATATTAGAAGTCATCTGAGAAGACAAAACAAAACAAAGCGTGTGCTAATCGAGACGAATCATCGTATCATTATATCAATAATTGTATCATCATTGTATCACCATTGTATCACCATTGTAACATCATTATATCATCATTGTATCATCATTGTATCACCATTGTATCACCATTGTATCACCATTGTATCACCATTGTATCACCATTATATCTCCATTGTATCACCATTGTATCACCATTGTATCACCATTATATCACTATTGTATCACCATTGTATCACCATTGTATCACCATTGTATCACCATTGTATCACCATTGTATCAATTATTATATCAATCATTGTATCACCATTGTATCACCATTGTATCACCATTGTATCAATCATTGTATCACCATTGTATCACCATTGTATCACCATTGTATCAATCATTGTATCAATCATTGTTTCACCATTGTATCACCATTGTATCACCATTATATCATATCACCATTATATCATATCACCATTATATCATATCACCATTATATCATATCACCATTATATCATATCACCATTGTATCACCATTGTATCACCATTGTATCACCATTGTATCACCATTGTATCAATCATTGTATCACCATTATATCACCATTGTATCAATACAATGATACCAGGATTACCTTTCACCGTGCTGTTTTTGCGCGTAAGTGGATCAGCTCTGTAGTCCGTACTTCCACTCAGAAACAGCGAGTGCAAAGATGCATTACTTGTGGTGGTCACATCGTGCACAACATGCGGTCACATCGTGCACAACATGCGACGTCACATCGTGCACAACATGCGACGTCACATCGTGCACAACATGCGGTCACATCGTGCACAACATGCGACGTCACGGACGCAGTTCTAAGCTTCGTCGGCACTCGGATGGCGCTGTGTCAATGGTATTATCAGGGTCATGACCTGATTGTATTCTCATGTCAGACGCAGACGCCCGCGGCTCAAACGCCAACGCCTTGCACACCAATCTTCAGTTAACGCCTGGGTCACTCGTGCGATGGCCAACGCCCCATGCTGCAGCCGCCGAGATCAGTACCCTATAGTGGCTTACGGACCGAATTTGATCGCCGAGGGACCGTGAATCGTACTGCAAAAATGGAACGCACAGCTGGCAAACGTTCGTATGGCAGATTTCTTCAGCTGATCGTCTTTAAAACAACACTGATGGCTTAGTTGTTAAACGCATGGTCATTAATGGTATCAGCGGTTTTTTTGGGGGGGGGGGGGGTAGAACACTGTTCTGGTGCTTTTGGGATTTTTAACCTTTTGAGTTGAGGTTGATGTCAAAAAAGTTGAGGCACCATTGCACTTGCCGAGGATTTTAAATATTTGCACGTGGTGTTTATTATCATTCTTTACACCGAAATTGATCATATTTATCAATTGAGTGAAAAGGCTTAAGTGCACTAGCCACCACCAAAATAATGAAACAGTCGTGACACTGTGACTGTGGCATTTACATTATTTTTACCCTATAGTGGCTTACGGACCGAATTTGATCGCCGAGGGACCGTGAATCGTACTGCAAAAATGGAACGCACAGCTGGCAAACGTTCGTATGGCAGATTTCTTCAGCTGATCGTCTTTAAAACAACACTGATGGCTTAGTTGTTAAACGCATGGTCATTAATGGTATCAGCGTTTTTTGGGGGGTAGAACACTGTTCTGGTGCTTTTGGGATTTTTAACCTTTTGAGTTGAGGTTGATGTCAAAAAAGTTGAGGCACCATTGCACTTGCCGAGGATTTTAAATATTTGCACGTGGTGTTTATTATCATTCTTTACACCGAAATTGATCATATTTATCAATTGAGTGAAAAGGCTTAAGTGCACTAGCCACCACCAAAATAATGAAACAGTCGTGACACTGTGACTGTGGCATTTACATTATTTTTATCATAATATATCAACAATAACCACAATGTTATCATATAAGCTATCCAACTCTCCCGTCTCGTCACCGTGACTCGTCACACTAGCGGTACATGACAACCACGAAGCGTTTCCCCTCGTTATATATAGTCGGACTTTTGCGGATTTCTGTGGTCTTGGCTGACCGGTGCTACACTCACGACGCTGGTGTACTATACCCGGTACCCCTGGGTTGGTGCAGCCAGTGCCGCGCGACGCCGAACCACCAGACCCACTCACGACGCTGGTGTACTATCCCCGGTACCCCTGGGTTGGTGCAGCCAGTGCCGCGCGACGCCGAACCACCAGACCCACTCACGACGCTGGTGTACTATACCCGGTACCCCTGGGTTGGTGGAGCCAGTGCCGCGCGCGCTGGTGTACTATCCCCGGTACCCCTGGGTTGGTGCAGCCAGTGCCGCGCGACGCCGAACCACCAGACCCACTCACGACGCTGGTGTACTATCCCCGGTACCCCTGGGTTGGTGCAGCCAGTGCCGCGCGACGCCGAACCACCAGACCCACTCACGACGCTGGTGTACTATACCCGGTACCCCTGGGTTGGTGGAGCCAGTGCCGCGCGCGCTGGTGTACTATCCCCGGTACCCCTGGGTTGGTGCAGCCAGTGCCGCGCGACGCCGAACCACCATACCCACTCACGACGCTGGTGTACTATCCCCGGTACCCCTGGGTTGGTGCAGCCAGTGCCGCGCGACGCCGAACCACCAAACCCACTCACGACGCTGGTGTACTATCCCCGGTACCCCTGGGTTGGTGCAGCCAGTGCCGCGCGACGCCGAACCACCAGACCCACTCACGACGCTGGTGTACTATCCCCGGTACCCCTGGGTTGGTGCAGCCAGTGCCGCGCGACGCCAGACCACCAGACCCACTCACGACGCTGGTGTACTATCCCCGGTACCCCTGGGTTGGTGCAGCCAGTGCCGCGCGACGCCGCACCACCAGACCCACTCACGACGCTGGTGTACTATCCCCGGTACCCCTGGGTTGGTGCAGCCAGTGCCGCGCGACGCCAGACCACCAGGCGATCCCGAGAGACTGCCGATGCTGCGATACGGGCCCCCGCCTTCTTCACCGCAGCTGCAGACAACTCGCCGTACAACTCCGCGGTGGGCGGATATTTGCAAATCGATTAATCAGACTTGTTGAGACAAACGCGCTGGCTATGAGAAACAACCGCCAACCCGCTAATCTCGAACAAGGAGTGACAACGGTTGAACCTGTTGAAAATGATTTATTTATTTGTATTTATACTATACGAAACGAGGGGATTTTATGGCTGAGAAAAACTCTCCAGTAGAGTGGAACCGATCTTGTTATTTAATACAGCAGTACTAAAATGTGACAATAATTTGTATATACAATTGCGTATTACCTTTTAAGGTATACATATTGTCCTGTGAATATTAGTCTGTTGGTGAACTGCTGATATAGCCAGTGATATCCCCAGCCAAAATATATTGACTTATAGTGGTCTTAC
>JAXIVJ010008906.1:5000-15000 GCA_036785665.1 Chirona hameri | reverse complement strand
ATTGGCGAAATTTTGCAGGGGGGGGGCGACTCTCCTTTCGCACTGTGCGGAAGGAGAGTCACTGGCCGGAGGGGCACCGTCACTCGCTAAAGAGGGGCAGTCACTAGTCGGAGGGGCACCGTCACTCGCCGGAGGGGCGCCGTCACTAGCCGGAGAGGCGCCGTCACTCGCCGGAGGGGCGTGGTCACTGGCCGGAGGGGCGCTGTCACAGGCCGGAGAGGCGCCGTCTATGGCAGGAGACGCCCTCACTGGCCGGAGGCGCCGTCACTGCCCACAAGAGTGCCGTCACTGGCCGGGGAGCGTCCTCACTGGCGGGAGTGGCGCCGTCACTGGCCAGAGGGGCGCCGTGACTGATCGGAGGGGTGCCAGCTTTGCATGGGCGCCTCGGGTCCAAAGGACCAGGTCATGACCTGCATGACCTGATAGTTGATACTCGGTACGCCACTGTCCCTAAGTATGATGGACCTTGACTTTATATTCGACATTTCCAAATATGTGTGGCGGGTCTGGCGCTATTTTTGATCTGGAGCGATTCCTGCAACCAACGTACGTTAAAAAACGTCGCGTTTTGGCGCCAAAGTTTATAGCGCTGAATAGCATGCGTGGAACGCATTTCGACAGTATTTGAGGAATTGTGACTGGGACTTGGGTATCGTTGTTTTCCTTTTTCCCAGTAAACATGTAGCCAAATAATATTTACACTTTGTGAATTTGTAGGTAAAGTTAATATTTTTCATTGTCAAGGTTATTTTAAATTACTATAGCTTGGGATGGCTACTTTGGCCTCAGGTCATATCCAGACTCAAGTAATTTCAGGTACCAATTTGACATCCGACACCCATTTTGCACCATGCTTAGGTACTTATCCCGGTGCATTTTATGGGTGCTATGAGTAGAGGTCTCACAATTTGTAGCATTTCCAACTAGTCGAGATCAGACTCAGTGTAAACTCAGCTACACAAAAATGTTTGAAAGCGACAGAGAAGGTAAAATTGGTTTTGTCTGGTGTTTACCACTGGCGAATCCAGATGAGTGGGGGCATTAGGGGCAAATACCCCCCCCCCCCCCCACAGGAGCATGGCGGGCATTCAATACAAGGATGTCCCCCGCCCCGCGTATTCCTGCATTGGCTGTAAGAAGTGATAATTAGGAAGAAAAAAATCCCCCCGGTCAAAAATCCCCCCGGACTTTCTCTTTGAGAACCCGACACCACTACCCCCCCCCCCCCCCCGCGCGCTCAACGATTTTTCGCGTTGACGACCCGACTCCACCCCCCCCCCCCGGTCAACAACTTTTCGCTGCTGAAGCGGAGCGAAATTCTAGCCCCCTCCCCATTCTCGGACCCTCGATCCGCCAGTGACTGGGCAGCGTACACGTACGGTATACGGCTATTGTCCGTATGGGTGGACCGGTCCCCTGATTACACCGTGCACACTCCGTATGGGTGGACAGCAGTCTTGCAGCCAAAACTGTCCAAACGGATTTATCGATTGCCAATGTAGGCAAAGAAGCTTTCACAACGCTGGTCTATTAATATATTTATATAACTATAGTCATTCGTTAGCTTATGAACACAAATAGAGCTCGATAACCAGTTTCAAAGCAAACACTTTTCAATACCATCACTTTTTCGATACCATCTATATAGGTTTGGTGGAAATACTGGGAATGAGTCCAATTATTCTACCCAGATAGTAAGATTTTATCGTAGTATATCTGACGTTTATCTTTGGCTCGTACCTTTCGGGTGTCCAGTAGTGTGCAATGGATTGCAAGACGACAGTATTGCGGCATTGTTAAAGACATTGCAGCCAATCAGGAAATCTACGAAATTCAACTCTGCATGAGGAATGCCACCTCAGCTATCTCAATCGAGGCCAAGGCCAATTCTTCGATTGATATGTGAGCAGATGCAATTAGAAGAAACTCTTAACCTGAGCCGCGTATTGGAGTGGAATTGCCTAACGAGGGGATACAAGCACATAACAACTCGTGACGCTATACACTCAAAAAATATTGACGAACTACAACCTGGTAAACGGAGCCATGACAAACGAAAACCTTGCGTTCCAAAATGTGTATTATTCTACTAACCCAAAACTAGGGAATGCTTTGTTACTAAGGCATAACAAACCAGGCACCAATACCAAGCAAGGACACACCTAAAGTAGTCCATAACCAATGAACGAGCACCCGTTTACGAATGACCACTAGGTCAAATCATACGGCTGAGTAAACCGGGACTAACCCATGGCAATGCAAATTGAGTAATAATCCCATGCCGGCGCTACGATAATACTACTATATGAGAAAGTAATGTTGATCCAATGCAGGAATCTAGTCTAGGTTCAATTCCCACTAGTGGTCATTACATTCGCTCTGTTCCACGACGCTGTTTTGCGTGAAACATAAAATATATTTCTATCCAAGCTAACTTGGAGACTTGTGTTACCAGACCTCCGTTGACCATTTATACTTTTTTAAAATTTTAGGCATTTCGGTCAATTATGACCATTGCATGCCTTTTCAATTTATATGTTCAGGAACGAACAATTGATGCGTTACACAGGTATTATTTTATGTTTGTCTGTGATTTACATCTTTTCGAATAGTTTTGATTCTTGGAGAAATGAAAACAGTAAATTGAGCAAGTCTGGTTGTGTGTCTCCGAGTACAGATGTCAAACTGAATGGCAATTTTTCTTTGTTGCAAAAAGAGAGCAGCTTACCCCTTTGTCTACGGTAATTTGGACTTACCCCTTTGTCTACGGTAATTTGGACACTGTATGATAACATGTTCTACTGTCTGTGGACATTGACAAAGCGAGCATATCGGCCGAGCGTCTTTGGAATATATATAACAATGTGTGTATAAAGCATGTCCTAAACGTAATCTAGCCAAAACTTTCTCTTCCGGTCTATTATCTCTGTTTGCAGACGTCCACACTTCAATGAGAGGTTTGATGCGTCGAAGCTGTGTTGCTCGAGTAGTATTGGTCCATTGCATTTGCCAGTTTTGTATCATTGCTTGTCGTAAGCAAGCTTTAATGCATGTATAGTCAGTTGGAATGTTTGTTATGCTATTTAAAGAAAGTGCCTCTTTTGCAAACTTGTCCGCTTGCGAGTTTCCATGGATACCGCTGTGACCCGGTATCCAGGTGAACCGTATTTGTGTACCATTGTTGGATAATTCCTGGTGTAGATTGTATATATGTATCAGCAAGGGTGACGATGGAGATTTCATAAGCAATGACTGAACGACCGAACGCGAGTCTGTGCAAATCACCGCTCTTTGTAAACATTTTTCTTGAATAAACTGAAGGGCTTCTAACACCGCATGTAGTTCGGCGATATATATACTTGTGCTATTCTTAAGACGAGTTTTAATTATGTGTTCATTACAGTTACAGAAAACTGCGTTTGAAGTGCGATCACCGTCTTTCGAGCCATCTGTGAAAATGAAATGAAAACTGGAAAACTGGTTGCGTAATTCACCAAACTTGTGTTGCACTTCTTGTGGAGTAATGAGTGCTTTTGAACAATCAAAAAGAAATAGAACCTCCCTGTCAATCTTCAGCCATGGAGGAACATTGAGTTTAGGTAAGGGAAGGATTTCTGGTTGAATGTACTCCAAATCTGCGGAGAATTTCTTAACTCTAGAAGCTATTGTTAATCCAGATCGTTTTTCAGCCGGACCAATGTAGTTATGGTGAATTGAAGGTAAGATGTGTATAGATTTATAAGTATTATGGTTTGGATGAAACACAATTTTGCTAACATAACGTAAAGTTTGCTCCTGTCGTCTCAAATGTAAGGGCGGTATAACAGCTTCTGTTTGTAAGGACGAGATTGGTGAGGTTTTCATGGCCCCAAGGGCTATTCGGATGAATGAGTTTTGAATTGTGTCTAATTTTTTAAGTGTGTTATCACTGGCACCGGCGTAAATTACAGCTCCGTATTCTATGATTGGCAACACCAAAGCCTTGTACAAATGAAGAAGTGTTTTCCGGTCTGCCCCATACTCTGTGCCGGCAATACATCGAAATAAGTTCAGACGCTTGCTACATTTTGATTTTACATACTCCATATGCTTCACCATACTGAGTTTTGAGTCCAAAACTATGCCAAGGAATTTGAATGACTGTAAGCGAGGAATAACGTGACCTGAAAGGCGTAGGTCAGAAGCCTGACGCATTCTGTTGTTTTTGGTGAAAGTCATCACTGCAGATTTGGTTGGTGAAAATATACTACCGTTCTTTCTTGACCAATCTTCAATTATGTCTAGTGCCTGTTGTAAACGAAAAATGGAGTGTTGCGAGTCGCTGTCGGTGCACCATATGGAACTGTCGTCAGCGAACAAAGAGTAGTTTATACTTGAAGGAACTGCGTCGAATAGATCATTGATCATGACGTTGAAGAGCATTGGAGATAAGCAGCTACCTTGCGGTAAACCATTTTGAAACGAGTATGTGTTGGAATATACTGAGCGACATCGTACCTGAAAATTACGTTCACCTGTAAGAAAGCCTAACAAATATTGTGCGAGATGTCCTCGAATGCCTAGCTTATGCAACTTAAGTATCAGAATCGGCCTGTATACCATGTCATAGGCACGACTTATGTCCAAGAAAACTGCTGTTGTATGTTTCTTATATTTAAATCCTTTTCTTATATCAGTTTCAAGTCGTACGATATGGTCATAAGTGGTATGATTTTTGCGAAAACCACTCTGGTATTTTGAAAGTAAATTATTTTCTTCTAAGAACCAAGCTAAACGTTTACCTACCATTCGCTCAAACACTTTACCTAAACAACTGGTCAGGGATATGGGACGATAGTTGAAAGGGTTATTGCGATCTTTTCCCGGTTTCGGCAATGGAAATGTGATTGCCTCTCGCCATGCTGCTGGAAAAATGTGTTTGGTCCATAAGTCATTGAGTGTAAGTAACATAAATTGTAAAGTGTTATCTGGCAACTGCCGAAGAAAAGCATAATGTAACTTATCGGGACCAGTGGACGTGTTTCCTGTAGATGAAATGGCATCGCGTAACTCAGATAAAGAGAAAGCATCATTGTACACTTCAGTGTTATCTGAGAAAAATGCATTTGGAGTCAAACGAAACTCTCTTCGGGCAAACTCAATAAATCCAGGTTTGTAGTTTTCTGTTGAACTGCAGTGAGCAAAGCTTCTAGCTATTGTGTTAACAATTTCTTGCGGTTCTGTTATGTTCGTAGCATTTACACGGAGGACTGGAAGGCTGGTAAAACTTCTTTTACCAGATAATGAGCGAACAAGTGACCATATTTTACTTAAAGGTGTGCGATGGTTGAACTGTGCAAGAAAGGATCGCCATGAGGAGCGCTTTGCTTCTCGTATGATCCGTTTACAGCGGGCTCTTTCTTGATTGCGTATGATGAAATGTGCGTTATCTGTGTGCCGTGAGTAGCTACGAAAAGCTCTTTTCCGTCTTGCTATGGCCTGAGCCACTTCTGGAGACCACCATGGAACCGCTTTGTGTCTCGTTGACGGTGATGTGGATGGAATCGATACATTCGCAGCTGATAATATAGTATTTGTAAGAAACGTGATGCCTTGCTCCGGAGAATGAAATTGTTCTTGATCGATGTTGCACAATTCTTGAAATTGCGTCCAATCTGCCTTCTTCAAATTCCATCGAGGAATAAAACTGGTAACAGCATCGTTACCAGAAGTAAACGTTGTTTTAATTTTAATAGGATAGTGGTCGCTGTGATGGATATCACAGTCAACAAACCATTCAAAGAGGCTACATATTGGCGATGAGCAAATTGACAGGTCAATTGCTGATTCACTGTGGTGAGATAATGAAAAGTAGGTATTGTCGCCTTTGTTGAGGAAAACGAGATCGTGGACGTCAAGAAAGCTTTCGATAATGTCGCCACGCTCGTCTGAAACTCGGGTGTTGCGTGCCCACATAGGATTGTGGGCATTGAAGTCCCCGAGTAAGAGGAAAGGGTTTTTAAATTGTGATATAAGGTGATTTAAGTTTCTTGAGAGATCACTGTTGTCAGCATTGGGTGGTATATAAATCGAACATATGTCTATTTTCCTTCTATTCAACCTAATGGTACATGCTACAGCCTGTAGTGGGGTATTTAAAATAATCTCATCGTGAACGAAATAATTATTCATGTACAAGGCTGCACCGCCATGACGACGTTCACCGTCGGTCTCATCATAACGGTATAGCGAATAATTAAAGAGAGAGAAGTTGTAAGGGTCTGTAGGCAGTAGCCATGTCTCTTGTAAAGCAATAACTATTGGAGCTAGTAGTACGAAAAACATTTTGCTTTCAGCCCAGTTTGAGACTAGACCACGACAATTCCACTGTAAGAGCATCGACATTTAAGTGTTTAAGGAGGTCCCACCAAGAGATGGGATTTTTCCGACAGAGAGAGAGCGAGTTTTCCCCATTGCCACACGGATTGCTGGGCGCGATTGCCGCTCTTGACAAACGCCTGTGCGGCCGTGCGGTGGTAGAAAGTGGGGAGGGGGTTGAGCTGTCACTGGTCGGTCGGCGCGAGCCGGCCGGGCTACGTTGTTGTGACCACGGTTGGTCTGCCATGCGCCTGGACGAGCCGTAGCCCGGGGGCTAGGCTGGTCGTGCAGACGAGGACTGGTGCGTGGTGGGGCGTCAGCTGGTGCGGTTGGCTCAGTAGCCGTCTGCGCGCACGCAACAGACTTAGCAGGGACGGGTTTCAGAAGTTTGAGCGGCGGCAGCTGAGCGATGGGGTCGGTCTGGGTCTGAATCGTTGTGGTTTGGGGTTTGGCAGCCTGTGCGTAAGTTTTGGACGTTTGAGCTGGTTTCCTCTCCTCAACAGTGCGCCGCGCCTGAGGATACGACACCCCAGTGGTGGCCTTCACCGCGCATATCTCTTTTTTCGGTTTTCCAAACCGGACACTGTGTCGAGCTGGTGCTGTGATCTGTTGCGTCACAACTGAGGCATTTGATGGGATCTGTGCAGGCGGTACCGTCATGAGGAGCTGCACCACACTTCTGGCACCGTGGGCCTTGTTTGCAAAATCGGCTAGAATGTCCGAACCGTTGGCAGTTGAAGCAGCGAAGGGGATTGGGAAGAAACACGCGTACTGAGTAGCGGATTTGGCCAGCGAGGAGGGTTTCGGGCAGAGTTGTGGTTTCGAAAGTGAGCACGAGAAGGCTGGTATCTTTTCTCTGCCCATCACGGAAGGTCGTCAGGCGGCGCACGTGCGACACTCCTTCAGGTCGGAGACCGTCAAAGATTTCTGCCTCGGACATGAAACGCATCTCCGGGGCGAAAATCGTTCCCTTGGAGGTGTTTCGGGCGTGGTGGAGGGAGACAGTGACGGCTTTCTCGCAGAAGCTTGTGCATTTCAGCAGCGCTTTTGTCTGGGCACGGGTCTTCGTTTTCACGATGAGCGAGCCATTTGCCGGTGTTTCGATGTCCAGAATCCCAGTGCCGCAGATCTTCTGGATATATTTTGTCGGCCAGAAAACGTTAACTTTTCGAAAAGATACACCTTCATCCTTGGGATTTAGCACTAGAAACGATCCGGACGAGTCGAGGTACGGTTCAGGACATTCATCAGAGGAGCCAGCGGTGGTCGAAGACGAGCGAAGGTCGGTACCGGGAGCGGAGGCTTGGGTCGAGCGAGGGTCATTGCCGGGGGCGGAGGCCTGGGACGAGCGAGGGTCAGAGCCGGGGGCAGAGGTCACGGACGAGCGAGGGTGGGTGCCGGGGGCAGAGGTCTGGGACGAGCGAGGATCAATGGCCGTGGAGTCAGAGTCCATAGGGAGATCAGGAGAGGTCAGGTTCGGGTCAGAGTCAGAGTCCGAGGAATCTTGTTTCCGGCGCTTTTTCCCCACCATGGGAAAAAGCAAGCAACGGAGCCGGAAAACAATAAACCGAGTGAGAACGAAACCTAACGCAAATATAACTAAGTAACGACAACGACGAAGCGAGCGAAAACGTGGAAAGCGTACCAAGAAACGACGAAGGTGCGTGAGCGTGTCTGGGGTGGGGTGACCATTTATACTGACTTACTTGTATATATATATAGCATTCAGTAGTCAGAAAAGTTTCGAGTTTGAGCAAACTGAGGACGATTCCAAAGACGAAAGATAACATGCAAACAAAAGACCCATAAGAATGTGTGGAGAGAGTCGCCATGCACTTGAATGGCCCATCATACAAATGCTACGAGTAAACGTGAAGCAAAGAATAGGGAAAAACATAGCACAAAATATATTGTTTGTACTGCGCCATCTATCGACGAAAACTAACACTTCTAAGACAGTCGCTGTGTGGCTGGTCAAGGTAGTTTTCACCTAGTCATGCAGTGGTAGGTGACCACATTGAAACCACCTCTCGACAAGGGCAAAGCAATGGTGTTAGCCGATGGACGCTAGTTTACAAATCCGAAACCAAGATTGATAAATAACTAATTCGTGTATCGACGAAGGCTAAACCAATGCAGAAGCATCCCGATACAAACTCTTCCTTAGTACGATGAAAACGCGACGGGAACTGACTCAATATCAATGCACAAACAAATTGCCTTTCATAATTCCTACATGGCATTGCGTTGCTCTCTTTTACTCATGAAATATAATTATGAAGATAATCTTCTCACAAAACGGCATGCTCTTCGTTAATAAAATATGATTGAAAAGGCAAAGAAACATTCTCCTGCACTTGGAATAATTTTACCTATGACCGGACGGCGGACCCCAAAGATTGTTCACTAACAGACGTACATATCCCTTTTACCGGTTTGCCAGATCCCTTGGCAAACCGCTAAAAAGGGTTTAGGATTCGACAAGATTTCATATTCAGATCCTTTAGATCTTGGAGCGCACAACTCTGTGGGATCTTGTCATACGTTTGCCATGGTTTTCTTTTGATCATCAATATGTGATGTGGATGAAGTGCCTATCCTGTGCCGTAGTGCCATATCTTCCGTTGTCAGCTGTTGCCCACTAGCGGATCAAGGGGGGGGGGGCATCAGGGGCAAATGCCCCCTCCCCGCAAGAATCTGGGGGGGGGGGGGCATTCAATCCAAGTATCCCCCCGCGCGGTCCCAATTTATCGTAAAATCGTACAAATTGTCTTTGAAGCAGTCAAAATTCAGCTATCCACAGTCAAAAGCCGGAAAATGTCGTGCCGCTTCGCGGCATGACACAACGTTCGCAATTGCTTATACAAATTTGAAAAACGGGAAAATTAATTCCATTAAGTGTCTGGCAGAGGCTCTCCTTGGCGGTAATTGCTGGCACTGGCGGATTCAGGGGGGGCATCAGGGGCAAATGCTCCACCCACAGGAATCTGAGAGGGGCATTTAATACAAGTATTTCCCTCCGCCCGCGCGTTCCCTGCACTGAACTTGAAAAACAATGATCTCAGGAGAAAACTTCATGAAAACTGATATTTTTTTTCTTCTCTCGAGTGATTGAATTTGAAGTTTGTAGTATCCCTTTCTTTCAAATGATAGACACAACAGCGCAACTGATGCAATTCAAGCAACCCAGGTGACCCGCGCCCCGCTGGGGGGGGGGGGGGGGAATCTCCCCCTTCTGGATTTTCTCAATAAATTGAAAACTATTATAGATATCAACGTCAAACTTTCAGTACCTTATGCTGCATCAACACGGTCTAGCAATTTTCATCCAGAGGTCAAAGTTCAAGGTCACGGAGAACGAATACGAGATTTTTAAGCCGGTGTACCCTCTAGGTTTTTCGTTTACCGTCCGATTTGCTAGCAAAGGGCCTCAAATGACTCGTCGTCACGCCAACTTGCGTTCTGGTCAAGAAAGTTTCATTCAGAGTCTTCTCACCAAAATCCAATGAAATTGATTTAGTATTTTGGAAGATAATGACGTTTTAATGACGCCATGTCATGCCATTTTTGGTGGAAAAACGATAAATGTTTGAACAATCGTAGAAAATAGAGTTTTTGAAGCAAATTGCAATACAAAAAAAAC
>JAXIVJ010008905.1:12500-53419 GCA_036785665.1 Chirona hameri | reverse complement strand
CAATATCAGTCGTACCGTTTCTATCATTTAAAGTGCCGCGGATGGTGCTAAAATATATTATTTGTACAGTCAAGGGCGGCCCCAGACAGCTGATGAAGAATTGACTAAGAGGGAAGTCGAGGTTCGTGACCAGGAGGAGGGGGGGGGGGGGGGGGGTGGAAGCTGTTTTTACGAGTAGTAAATCTTATGCATGCGATAAACTATTATTGCGACGCGAAGCGGCTCCACAATTTGAGGTTTTGAGCGGGCTGGAGAACTAATTTTTGCTATTGGAACCAGCATGCATGGTCAAAACGAGGACATATGTCTGGAGAAAAAGGTGGTGTCAAAAGACATGTTGCCCTCCTCCCCATTTAAGGCCATGGTCCCCATATCTACCCCCCCCCCCCCCCCTCCCCCTGCGGCCGCCAGTGTGTACAGTTTATATTAGACCCCTTTGTATTGGAAAAGAAAACTGATTGAATTGCGTCGCGTAACGGCGCGGAATTTTTTGCTTTATTTTTGTTTTGTCTGGATAACTAGGCCCTATGAAAAATAGAAAGGTTCTATAATCTTTATGTATCAGCCCAAGATGGCCCTCAGGGCCCCTCGAGTCCGATACGTTGTTGCCTCTGGTATAAAGGCACGTTGGTGCCCCTTCATGGTTGGTGCCCAAGGGACGAGAGGCATGAAGGGACATTTTTTGGCATAATTTAGCAACTTTAATTTAGCATCGTTCCGCGATCTTTTTTTGTTCTCTCCAGCGACCAATGCTTGTGATTTCATGGCGGCACCAGACTATTTTTTTCCCTCCTGGCTTCAAGGAGGCACAGAGCCCCGGTATCTCCCCTCGCCACACAGTGCCGCCTACCGTCACGATGGTGCCCCTGGTACACCGACGTGGTGGTGCCATTGGTTCAAGGAACACTGAATGATTTGCGCCGCAAAGCGGCGCGTTTTTTGTGGGTTTTTTTGGCAGTGCCCCTGGTGCCCTGGCGCGGTGGTGCCCCTATGGCCCAAGAGGGGGGGGGGGAGGTCATGCCCCCCGTGACCCCCCCCCCCCCTGGATCCGCCACTGATCCGGTGCACTGTTTTGTCTATCATTGAAAGCAAGGGATACATACAAACTTCAAATTAAATAGCTTGAGAGAAGAAAAAAACTTCCGTTTTCATGACGTTTTCTCCTAAGATAATTTTTTTTCACGTTCAGTGCAGGGGATGCGCAAGGGGGGGGGGGATAATTATACTGCATGCCCCCCCCCCCCAGATTCCTGTGGGGGAGAGGGGCATTTGCCCCTGATGTCCGCCCCCTGGATCCGCCAGTGGGGGCGGATACCCTCCCTCTTAGGTTTTTTTGAAATAGCGGAAAACGACGCCTTTCGCGACGCCATTTTTTGGTACAACTGCTTGCCTATAAATTGCCCAAATCTTGGTAATTTGTTTACCTCGGGCCTCCTCAGGTCACGGCACAAGTCAAGTCTAGTGATCCCACCTCCAAAAATGTAAGGTCATGCCGCAGCCACATTGTTTGACCGATCAGTTAGATACTCACAGGATTTAATCAGGTCATAAACACCTACAATTCTGCTATTTCGGACGATTTGTACATCGGTGACCTAAGGTGAAGTCTATTTTGTGACCTCCCAGTTATAAGTCATTAGGGAAACATGCAAAGGCATACGAATCCACAGGAAATGGCTAAATTTGCCCAAATTTACCAGTCCTGCATCTTTTGCAAAATACAAAGATCCAGTGGCGGATCTACGGTTGGACAAAATGGGCAATTGCCCCCCCCCCCCCACCGCCTGAAATCGGCGCAAGGTTGAAACATTTCCTGATATATAGAAAATATAAGCAACTTTTACTAAGGAAAGTTAGCTTTAAATCTGCTATCAATGCATAAGCAAGCCAAATCCGATGCGTTTTCAGAATTGTGTGAGACTTTTTTTAATTTTGCCCCTCCCTAACCACCCGTTCTGGATCCGCCAATACAAAGATCCATGTGGTATTTTTATCCTGTGACCTCCACGAGGTAAAATCTATTCACCCTGAGGTCATTATTCATTTTTCTTCCATAACTTTTTTACCGAACCAGTAAGGCGCCGTAGTTGGCGATGAACGAGCGAACGCGAAGGAAATGTATAGTGAATTTCAACTCGATCAGGGAAGTAGTTTCTGATATACAAATACGTGGTGCACACGTGCGCACGTGCAGAAGCACCCCACCCCTGACTTGTGGGAAAGTGGCGGCTGAGAGATCCATAACCACACACCAAATTTGAACACAATCGGCTCAGCAATTGCCTCCACCCACTACAAATTGTTGTGGCGACGTTCCTGATCCAACAACCCCCGATCTCCCCCACTCTGCCACTAATGAGCAATTGTTCAAAGGATATTGAAATTCAAGATATTCTGGAAATAATTTAAAGATGCTTATTTTGGCTGGGAAATACTCAAACTTAGGAATATCATGACATTTGCATGGATTTGTATGCATTTATCACCAGGTAGGCATATTTTATTTTAATTGAATACCTATCAAGCGAAAAAATGACATAGAAATATTGAAATCAGGGTGGGTAATATTTCTTGACTGGGGGGGGGCGGCTCACTGGGGGCATTCCCCCAGTTAACATGTTAAAATAGGCCCTGCTCAGGCTGACCGAGGGCTCGTCAGGTCAACCAAGGACCCACTCAGGCCAACCTCGGTTAACCTGGAAGAGACATGGACCCCTAGGCCCCCTGGCCGCGATGACCCGATGCCCTTTGATGGTACGATCCCCTCGACGTTCCTCCGCATCAAACTATTATTTTAGCACGGATGTTAGATATTTAGGATATTGCAATACCAGGGAGCCAAAAAGGCTGCGTAAACTATCAGCCTTGTTTCAGGCAAAAAATAAATGTACAACAAATTCTATTGAACGCCATTTAAATAGAGCACTCCAATCGCTAATTCGTCATGCTCCCCTCCGCTATTCGCTAATCTGAACGCTTGAACCTTGTATCTACAGACTTGTTAGCAGAAGAGAATCCATGCGACCAACTTACCCATATCATAATCGAAAAGCAGTCGCAGATGGAATCACAATGCTCGTATACTTGTAAGATGGAATACTCGAGATGGTATCACATCTTGACAGTGTCCTGGCATTGGGAAATTTGGGCGGAAAATTATATCCTATGGATACTATTTTCCACTCTTTTTCCCAAGTTTTCCTCTTAATTTTCCACTCCTTATTCTAAAATGTATTGGATAATTTGAACTCTATACTGATTTATGGATGTAATGATAGGACAAGACAGGGAAAGACAAATCAAAATTGGCTAGGTAATAACTAATCCTGGTGAACGGGTAATTGGACACTGATAAAGCCGAATACAATGGCTTTTGGTTGAATTTTCCACTCTTTATGCTTATTTTTAGCCATAATTTTCCATTCCGCACCTAAGCTCCAAAGCAATCCTAGGACCCTGCATCTTGATATGATGAAATACTCAAAATGCAAAACAACAATCTGTACGGGTAGTCCTTGAAATTTTAGAGAGGCACACATTTTTGAAAACATTGGGGGGCCCGAAACACCGTTGGAGGGGGGGAGGGGGGCTCAGCTCAGCATTGGGGGGCTCGGGCCCTCCCAAAGAGTTATAAAGTTCCGCCCCTGCTGTACAGTATTTCTCAGTGTATTCCTTCGAAGCCTGTACATTAGTGTATTCCTTCCAAGACTGTACCGAATTTCTCAGCGTATTTAGAAAGGGGAGTAATAATGGGAAACCAGCATGCCAGTTCCAGATCTTCATGCCAGTTCCATCCCTCCCTGGCGCTGCTCATGCCAGCTCCATCCCTCCCTGGCGCTCCTCGTGCCAGTTCCATCCCTCCCTGGCGCTCCGCACACTTTAGACGTCTGAACTCTGAGCTATTACCAGGGGCGGTAAAAATGCTTCAAGTGGCGCGAACCAAATCTGGTATTAAATTAAATCGGCCATCAAAGACCGATTTTACTATTTTTGTGAGGTTGAATAAAACAACCTTTTAAACCTGACCTTATCTTTTTTAATACAATAATTCCCATGTAACTTGATAATGCAATTGAATACCTATATCTAACACAAAATAAAAATAAAACATATATGCACCTGAATTCACTTAGAAAAAAAGATTGTGACGATTTATAGGATATTTGAACAAATATATCTTAGTGACTGCCAGTGTTTGCGGCCACCGAGCAAGGTTCAATTGGGATAACATTAAGCTTACTACCAAATTCAACACTGAAAGAACGGTTTTAGAAGTTTAAGTTAAACTTGTCACATGAAACGATATTACTGCTTCATCCTCTTACCTTGAAGACCTGGTGGCTGCTAAAAAGAAGAAGATTATGGATAAGCTTTTAGCCATATCCCTGACCATATCCCTGAGTCGAGATGAAGGATCGATTAGCTGTTCAACACCCCCACTCCACCACTAACCTCAGGAGGGCGCGGTTCAACGAATACTCCCTAGGATGGGGCGGGAATGTCACGGCAAAGTTAACCCGCGCACTGCAGGGGCTTTGCGCCGAACACGAACTGCAAGGGGGTTGATTTCCGCCCCCCCTGAGATCTCGAAAACTACGCTACGTAGCGAGAAACGGAAAAAACCATTTGACAGCTTGATACATTTTCTATCGAAAGTGTTGAGTATTATTTTAGGTCAGGTCAAAATTGAGGTCACCAGAGGTCATCAAAGGTCAAATTTTCCAGTTCTTTCCTGTTTTAGGACATCGCTCCAGAAATTCCCATATATCTCAGACACGATGCTAGTTAGAAACAAACGGAAAAAAGCAAACGCCAGCCAGTGAAATTTGCAATGGCTAAGGTGTCCTCATATTTCATTTCAGGTCAATATTTGAGGCTTCAGAGGTCAAAAATAAATAAATGCCTTTTTGTTTGCTAAATCGTTTTTGCTATTAATTTGTGTACGTAATAAAGATAACGAAAAACTGTTTACGCTATTGTGTTTATCTTGTTAGGGCGCTTCAAATGATATACATGGTGACCTTGTTAAGTCAACTTAACAATTTTACCTCAGGTCAAGGTGACCCAAGTAGGACATGTTGCATATGTGAAGACGTATCTTGACGAGACAAACACATTGATGTCTGTTTTACTTCTCTATCTTCATTATGCCGGGAGTTATTGACAAAAAAGTGATGGTAACCTCGCATGACCTCAAATGACCCAATAGGGGTCACTGGACAAACATTACACTTGGATCATCAAGAATATACTATAATAACATGATCCAGAAGTAATTGGACTAATATCATGCATATCCTTGAAATAAGAAGCATTTGTATATTTCCCCATTGATTTATTATGGGGAGGTTACGAAATTTACCTGACCTTAATTCACCGATATCAAAATTCCGAGATAAACTAATTGTAAGTACTTATGCCCTCATAACATCCTGTAAGTTTCAAACTGATCGGTCAAAAACTCTGGCTTTGGCACAACTGCAAACATTTTTGGAGGTGGGGTCACTTGACCTGGTCTGGTGACCTGACCTGAGATGACCCGAGGTTATTTTTCTTCTTCAAAGTGTGCGCAATTGATGTCCTAACAGGTGTGCCAAACCCGGCGGCGCGCAGCGCCGCCGTTTTTTTCGCTATCTTTGAAAAACCTGAGGGGGGGGGGGGGGCGGAAATCAACCACCCTGCAGTGCGCGGGTTAACCCTCATAAAGAGTTTAAAGTTGAATATAAGCTAGTTCACCGTGCATATGTTACAGGAGCAGCGCGACGACCTGATGAAGACGACCTTTGCGGCCCGACGCCACATAATCGTACGCAGTAAGGTGTCTCTTAAACGGCTGCGAGAGAAATTCCCCACACTGTTCTCAGAGGATCAGGTAGGTAATATTGTAGGGTTGTAGTGTTTTTAGTGAGCGGTCGGCTTCGACCCGTGATCAGGGCAGGAAAACCCTAGCTGTGTGTCACCGTTGGGATTCTGAAGCCCGAAGTTTGTCACCAGTTTTTTCCCTACAATTTTGCCAACTTTTCCAAAACAAAACAAAATGACACTGACAGACGCAGGTTTTGTTGTTTGTTGATTAGGGTGTAAGGGCGCGACGACTACTGGAGTCAATTTGCGGTAATAAGGTATTAAAATGTTGCCTTGGTGCACTATGTTTCTGCTTTTGCAATGCTGCCGTTTGCCACATGGTATTATGACATCATAATGTGCTGTCATATTGTGCACCAGCATGCAAATATGTTTCTTAGTCAAAGGTTGTCAACAATAACACAGGCGTTGAAAGCACAAAATTAATATAGAAAACAAAAATAAGATGGCCCCTCAGAATCATTCTGCACCCCCCCCCCCCCCAGATTAGCAGGATTAAAATGAGTTCTGTTGGAGTGGGAGGAGGGGTAACAACCAGGGGTGATCTCCCGTACCTACCTACCAAGTTCAAGTTTAGCACATACATGGACAACTTAAGAGGAAAATTGCATACAAATAAGACATCTTTAGCACCTCAACATAACACAGCAGACACTAAACTAGCAGATAGTCTGCCTTTGACCAATATAGCATAACTTTTCCACACATTTGGTAGGACCCCCGCCTGTAGCCTTTTTCATAAAGATCGATTAGTAACTTTTGTATGTGTAAGATTGTAGGTTTGTAGTTGTAGTTGTACAAATATGTTTCATAAAGCAAAAACTACAATTGAAAATCACAAACAACAAATCTACAAACCTACACATACTAATTGTACAAATCCCGGCCCAAATGTCTGATGTGTTTCATAAAGAGCAGCTGAGTCCCTAAACAACCTAAAACAATCTTCACACTTATATTTATAGATGTAGAGTGATCCTACCTCCTTTCTCTCCCGGATCTATTGGAGGTGTTTCACCTGCTTTTGCCTCAGTGCCACGGGTGGAGTTTCCTATTCAAATGGTGGGGCCACTGCCCCACCAACTTTGTGTTTTGCCAAACCAACTCTTGTCAGATTTGGAGGTTATCCGGCATTGAAATGACCATTTTCACCTCAACCAAACAAAACAACCAAGCAAAATGACATTTTTCCCCACCAACTTTCTTGGAAAAGCTCCACCCATGCTCAGTGCGAGCCTGGCAGTCATGGTTTGACACTGACTCTAGCGGATAATCGCCCTTTCCAAATCTTCCAGAGTCGCGGTGTTTATTTACAGTTTCTGCTTGAGCCGAAAATAAATGTTCTTGTCATTTTCTTTGCAGTAACGCCCTTTTTCATATAACTTATATTATTTCAGTATCAAATATTTTGTCTTCAAAATAATCACAATGTTATAATATTAGAACAGGTGAATTCGGGATATTTGATACATTTATTTATGTGTCTTTGACGCACCTCAAGAACCTTGTTTATTTACTTTGTCAGCTGACGCAAACAAAAGCTACAATCGCCGCCGAATTTACAACCCCCGCTGATGCGGTCTGTGTGGTGTTTATGAAATGTGCTGGATTTGCAGGTTGTAAAGTTCAAATTACAAATTACAACTACAACAGGTTTGTACAATTTCTTTATGAAAAGGGCTACTGATGGGTGAGTTCATGTTTAGGCAAACCGACTGCTGAGTGCATCATATGGTCTTCTTAGGCTGACATTTCAACTCTCTGTTGTTAGTTCTTAGGCTGAATTTCCCACTTGCACCATGGCTTCAAAGCAATACTAGGACCCTGTCTGGAGGGAAGGGGGTTGCAGGCCAGGCCCTACTGGATGACTGCCCTCCCCCCCCCCCCGACTGGTTATTGATTCAACTTTTGGGGAATGATTCAATAATGATTCATTTTGGAACTTTGATGATTAAATCCCCTTTGGATTCATGAATAACAAATTTGATAATTGATTATTCCCGATTCAAAGAATCAAAATAATATTTTAATCAATTCACGTTTGATTCAACATTTAAATGTGTTGAATTTATGTCAAATCAATAAAAATGTAAACTTACAAAGCCATAGGTATATATGATTTATGATTATTAAAACATTGTTATAGCAATAATATAGCAGTAGAAATGAGTGCATAGCCACTGGGACTGCATTGTATTTGCAGTCGCACAATTTATCATGCACACTTGAATTGTTAAGAATCGTTCAATTTTATTGCATGCAGGTTTTGATTCAATCTCGATTCATGAATAAAAAGATATGGTGGTGAATTGATTCTTCTTCAATGCAAGCAATTTGCAGTCAAATCAATAACCAGTCTGGTCCCCCCCATGATTAGCAGAATTTTATCATTAGTCCTATGGGAATGGGAAACTGGTGGGGAAAAACTGTCTGCCCTGTCCCCCCTCCCCCTAGCACTAAAAATTCCTGGTTGTTTGACTAAGGTACCTGTTGGTACGCCATGTTATGCACAGTATGGCAGCATGGTATGTCACAGTGTCATATAGTAACATCAGAATGGCAGCAGCATTGTGCACTACAGCAAAATTTCAAAATTTATTCTGATGAGGCTGTTATTATTAATAGGTTATGTGTTAGGTTAAGTTGAGTTTAACAGCAGTGTCAGAAGAAATACAGACATTTTGCTATGGCGCACAAGGCCAAAATGTATTACGACAAAGTTGTTATTATGAATAGGTAAGGTTAGGTTAAGTTAAGTTTAATGGCTCCGTCAGAAGAAATATGGGAATTTTGCTTTGGTGCACAATGCCGCTAGTTTTCTGATGTTACCATATCCTGCCATACTGTGCATAGGGCGGCACACTGACAGGTACCTTAGTCAAATATTACCAAATTGCATACAAAAGTGACGCTTCTGTACCTACCAACTAAGTTTAAGTTAAGCACATACACAGGCAAATCAGAGGAAAATGTCATACACTGGGGTATATTGATCTTTAAAGCACCTCAGCATGACACATCAGACACTACACCAGCAGATTCAAGGGGTGGGAGACCACATCCTCTGATGATGATGATGATGATGACGATTGAGGTTTACGGGCGCCACAACTACCAAGGTTATTTGGCACCCATGGCACATCCTCTGAAGAAACACCCGATACCCCGATACTTGACCCGATACGTCAAATCAAGAGTCTGATGTCAACACTTCCACATATTTACACTGGATAAGCCAGAAGATTATGTAAACTTAGTAGGCAGCCTACCATTTGGTAAGGACAAGAGCCATTGGACCTTGAACTTGTCTGACCACCGGATGACGTCACTTGCGGTAGCCGGCTCCTTCGTCGGCGCCGCGCTCATGCAGAAAACGTAGTCAGTCGCCAGTTACAGCTCTCTGTTTCGTACGACCAGGGATTCACGAAGACAAGCGTGGTGAATTCTCAGTGCCCATTAATTCCTAGCACATGCTAAATTGTATGATTCTGCCCAAGTGAATTACCGGATATGCCGCGAAACGCGCCGACATGCCGTGATTCCGCCTCCAGTGACGTCACATCAAGCTTCTGGCTCAAACGAGGCGGCTATAGCGGTGTCACCCCCCTGCGAGCCGCAGTCCACACACACATCTTGCGCAACACAAATTACTATCGCCCCGCTGAACGGCCTCTGTTCTGTACTCCTCAAAATATTCATACCCGAACGGAGGAGGACGGCGACACACTACCGTTCTGTCTCCGTTGTAATTGAACAGCGTGTGGCGTTCACGTGCCGTTTCTCAGCCGCCAGGCTGTGTACAGTGCTCATTATCGTTGATATTGCGCATGTTTTGTTCCGTGAACAAACGAACTCGTGATCGCTTGCTTAAATATTTTATAGAGCTGCAGGATTATCTTAGAACTACAGGAATATTTTAGAGCTGCAGGATTAACCGAAGGTTGGTTTCTTCATTGGAATAATGTACTATTATTTAGAATTGTGTTTTCCATTGGGAAACTTAATTATATCTAGGTGCAAGTATCAGAAGTGATCATTTGCAAAGGTGTGGTACCTACTTGTCTGTCTAAGTTTTGTCACCGATTACTTCACCGATGTCTAGAGATTTGTCACCGATTAGAATGGCAGAACGGTAACTTTGCCCAGCCCTGCCCGTGATGGACGTATTGTTTTTGCAACACTGGGCAGTCTGTTCGGGTGTTTTACAACGGTATCACTGACCATCCCATCCATATGGTTTTCATATAATTTATAGCAATGCCCACATGTATACACTTAACCCGCGCCGTGCCGGGTGTGGGTGCTTAGACATCCCCCCTAAGGTTTTTCGAGGATAGCGGGGAAAACGGTGGCGCGCAGCGCCGCCGTTTTTGGCAGAGCTGTTCGGGCATCAATTGCGCACATTGTGTAAACAAAAATACCTCTGATCATCTCAGGTCATGTCATCAGACCAGGTCACGCGACCCCAACTCCAAAAAAAAACTTCTGGTCGTACCACAGTCACAGTTTTTGGATGATCGGTTTTACACTTACAGGATTACATAAGGTCATATATATCTACAATTCTTTTATCTTGGATTTTTGTATATCAGTGACCTAAGGTCGGGTCAATTTCGTGACCTCCCCATAATAAGCCAATGGGGAAATATTCAAATGCTTCCTATTCCAAGGATACGCAAGATATCAGTCTAATTCCTTCTAGATCATGTTATTATAGGCCATTCTTGATGACCTAGGTGCCATTTTTGTTCAGTGACCCCTACAGGGTCAGCCGAGGTCATCCGAGGTCACCAACAGTTGTATGTCAATAACTCGACATAATGACGATAGAGAAGTGAAACCGACACCAATGTGTTTGTCTCGTCGAGGCACGTCTTTCCATATGAAACATGACCTACTTGGGGTCACCACTTGACCTCGACCTGAGGTCAATGTTTAAGTTGACCTAACCTGGTCAACACTAATATGTCTCGAAGTGCCTTCACGAGACAAACACGATGGCATCAAAATTAGTGCCTTGACAGTATTAGGTAAAAAGCTATTCGTGAAAACTGTTTTGTAAAAAATAGCCTTTTTGACATTTGATGAGCTTTGGAGCCTAAACTATTGGCCTGATATAAAATATGAGGTCACAATACCGATTGAATTGTTCAAGAGCTTTCCATTGCTTTTTTCCGTTTGTTCCTAGCTATCATAGTTCCTGTGATATCTGGGGGTTTCTGGAGTGAAGTCCTAAAACTGGAAAATTTGACCTTTGATGACCTCTGGTGACCTCAATATTGGCTTTAGGAAAAAAGATATGATGTACTTTCGAATGTGCTTTTCAATAGTTTTTGAACGCCTGTTTCTCCGTCTTTATAGCGCTTTTAGTTTTCGAGTTAGAGGGGGTGCCTACCCCCCCCCCCCCCGGCACGGCGAAGGTGGCGTCGAGCACCGGCACGGCGTGGGTTAACCCTCGTCCTACGGGGGGGGGGGGGGGGGGGCTGACAGGCCTCCGCCTGATGTTTTTCTTGAATAACTTTTTACACATGCGGTGCATCTTGCTGAAATTTTCGGTAGCTGAGTTTACAACAATTATACGTATGCTTTAAAAATGTAATTGAAATTAGTTAAGTAGTTTGGGAGATAATCATGTTTTGATGACTCATGTTGGTGGAAAAACGATAAATATTTGAAAAATGGTAGTTAATGCTAGGAATTTATAAAAAATATCGGCAAGAAGGTATTTTGCATTAAATATAAACGGTGATTCCAACAAAGCACATAATGATGTGGTGTGTGCCTCTCCTTTTTTTTCGCTCAATATTTCATGTGTTTAGTTATTGCAAACTTGGTATGCATGATATATGTGCAGCATTAAACATTTGACGATGAAAAATTGCACCTGAAATTTGCTGGTGATTTAAAAAAATAAGCTTGAGCATTCTGTTTCCCATACCAATCAGACAGTTTTGGGCTATGGTGTATACTGTGATAGTGCAGGTGCGAGCACAGGCCATTGGAGAGGTAGTCATGCTCTCTCAGAATGTGCACATGGATATTGTCTCGCCTATTCGTCTTCCACAGTTGTGGAAAGAGCTGGGCATGATCCTGGAGAAGCCAGCGCCAGACGTGAAGGACGCCGCCGACAGAAGTTTGGGTCGCATCCTGGTGCTAGTCAGGGCCAAGGTCGATTGCAGTGAAGGTACGATTTGCTTAGATAGTCTCACAAATGTATAATTCATATTAAAGGAATTCGTTATTAGTATTAGTCTACCTTGCAAATTGTCTGGCAAATTGCAGAAAAAAAATATTTTTTCTGTTACTCCTGCATGCTATATATATGTCCTCAAGAAACTTTTACAACAATGTATGATGTCACCCATAACAGCAGCAATCTATGGAAGCTATTGGTCTATTGGTTGTAGAAACAAGGATATAAATACATTTCCGAAAACTAAATTATAAATTGGGAACAAACTCATTTTAGTGAAAATGTAAAAAAATCACAAAAATTGCCGACCGAACAATCGCCAACAATACATCTTATCAGTTATATATCTCCAGTTCTCATTGAGCTAAAGCTACAAAACAAAAGTGACTGAGTAATATGCAATCAGAGGAATAAGACGACATCCGTTTTGATGATCTAAGGTCACCAGGTCACTCCTACGGGCAGGTCAATGACCTTCAGAAGGCTAAAATGATTGTTATAATGTATCCAGGCTTGATTTCGACCTGGTCTACAAATGTATTATCTCTGTTCCAAAACCCATGTGAACTATTCCCTTTAACACACGTATTGGAGGGGACGGCGCTGCGCGCCGCAGTTTTACGCAGTTGAGAAATGATGTTCCCACAGTGTATTAAACTTCTGATCTCAGGTGGAGGTCATCTAAGGTCAGGAAACCAGGTCACGTCAAGTGAAATTGCCTATGAAATGTTTCTGGTCGTACTCACGCCACAGTGATTGCCCGACAAATTTGAAACGTACATTCTTGCATGAGGTCATAAGTACTTACAATTTGTTCATATTATATTTTGTGTATTGTTGTCCTGAGGTCAGGTCAGTTTCGTGACCTCTGCGTTAGGTTAATAGGAAAACATTAAAATGCTTCGTCTTCTGAAGATGCAATTCAGATCAGCCCGGTTCTTTCAGGCTCATGTTTTTTATAGGTCATTGTTCGCGACCCAGGTTCAGTTTTCTTTCAATGGCGTCCTTCAAGGCCATCCGAGGTCGCCAACACTGTTTGCCAAACATTATTGAGAGTTATGCTAGAGACGTGAAAATTGTGTCAATGTGTTTGTGTCGTCAGGGCGCATCGTTTCATATACAACATGTCCTACTTGGGTCATTACATGACCTTGACCTGGGTCCTCACGTGACCTTGACCGGATGACAACTTTTGAAGTTGACCTAACCAGTTCACAATTTGTATATTCGGTTGCAGCTTGACGAGACAAACACGATGGTGACACAAAGTATTGCCGTACCTCTCTTAGGAAAACAGTTATTTGCTAAATACATCAGTTTTGTCAAACATAGCCTTTTTGACCTCGGGATCATAATCTATTGACCTGATGCCAAATCTGACCACGCTGCAGCGAAAGGTCTTTTTCAGGAGCTCTCTGTTCTTTTTCTTGTTCCTAGCTATAATAGTCCCGAGAGAATTGAGCGAGTTTCTGGAGCCAAGTCCTAATATGGGCATATTTGGCCCAAGTTGACCTGTAAAATATTGACATACGGTCAACACAATTTAAAAAAATAGAGATCCCCATAGAACCTTCCCAATTTGATCAAATTAGAACAAGTAGGAAATGGAGGATGTCCGAAATGTTGTGGAATGCCCATTAATGCCCCTTTACCTTGCCTAGAAATAATGGTCTTCCTGTTTTGTGCCAAAGAAAGGTGGAGTTGTTCACATACTTTTTTTTTTGTCAGACGAGGCTCTGTCTGCCCTCGCCGATCTCCTGGGCCTCGACATCGAGGAGATATTCTCTATCAGGACCTGGCCCTGCGTGGAAGTTGCAGATGAAGGGGGCTTCAACATCATCGTTGAAGGTGAAAAGGTCTGCACGACGACGGGAGGCGCGACGGCGCCAATCCTGCTCTGGGCGGCCTCCTTCGTGGTATTCGCTCAGGTCCCGAAGAAGAGTGTCAAAAAACTATTTTTCTTTATCGAGCGCTACAGCCTGAGCATAAAGGAGCCCAGCATCCCAGTTGAGTGTCTCAAGGTCGGCACGTACCTAGGGGTGGTATAGTAGTGTGGCACTCAACTGGTTGTCAAATGTTGGGTCTGTGGTGCCTAACCACTCGAGTTGAGGTGCAGAATTGTCTTGCATTGACCGTCATTTTACCAATCGTCATTGACCGTCGTTGGTGACCCGCAAACTGATTTGAACGATTAACGAAGGTTTGGACCGACGGAGCGCTAGACACAGAAAGACGCTGGGAGTTTTGCGGTCCTAGCGCCGCAGTCGGTTACGACGAGATAGGATTGTTTCACCTCACGCGTCGCGATTTGAATGAATAGAAAATACATTGTTTGAACTAAAATGGGTGGCCTGTATCGTGAGTGGAGAAGGTTGGATGTCTACAGTGAGAGGGCGTGTCGTGAAAAGGAAGAAGGCGTACACCTGGAATTGAAACGCTAGTAGAGGGAAAATACTCCGGTGAGTCGGTGGCACCTCAAGTTGATAATGAGAACGCCCATGTAGTAGGCGCAAGCTTATCAGCACATTGCATATGGCATCTCAGATGGAAACGCTCGCGGAGATGCAAGAAAGACTGCTTATACTGAAAGAGCAACACTTACTGAAACGAGTAAGTGTACGACCCTTGAGGAGGTAAAAGCTCTCAGGAACTACTCAACGGAGAGGTTTGCGGTAAGTAAAAAGTTGATGCGGTAAGTTGATGTTCGAACGTCTTCCTACTCATTCTGAGAAACGTCTCTGTACTTGTTTTTGAGAAGCGACGAACTCTTAAAAGGAGCCTGTGGTTTCTCGCTTAGTGCTGCTCAAAACCTTTGATTTGACTTACCTTGTAGTAGCCTCCGGTGTCTCGTACGTCTCAAACGGGTTTTGCAGTGAAGGGAACTCGACTATTGCAGCCTTGCCTTGATCTGTAACCAGAACAACATATTATCTGAAAACTGGCCTCATCTTGAATGCACACACCACACACCATTTTGATCGCAATTTGATATAATGCCTAGACACATCAACATCATATTCCAAATGATTGATTCCAATTGATCATAATCACCATAAACATCAACATATGTAGTACCTAACTATTGGCTATTCGTTACATTCCTTGTTAACCCTAAAATTAGAAGCAACACAAACAAGCTTTAAATACACGCTGACAAACCGTGCTGTATCTAAAATAGTAATTTGTGGAGTCAGCGTTAACACTGACACGTCATTACTTATATTTGTATTTCACTGCAGAGCACATCCATGAAGAGCTACATTGTAGCAATTTTTTTTATACATTTAGTCCGAATGTTTTTGAGTGGATGGATTTCCAAGGTCAGGCCCCGCGCTAAGCATAGCTTGTTGCGCAGCCCCTGACCCCACCACCCGATCAAGCAATTCCTGGCGTCCGGCATAATTTAGAAGCGAAAGTTTTACGTGCCCGATATACCTGGACACGGTCCGCCCCGCCCTATGACGTCACCTGACCTTGAGTGCGACCGCTGCCACCGGCCACAGGTCATCCCAGTCAGGGGCAAATAGCTAGCGCCGAAGCGACTCGAACCCGGGCTGCCACTACCAGGTGAGGTCAGAAGTCCAGCGCTCTCCCAACTGAGCCACAGGGGCGTACAATACTCAATTATTTACTTATACAAAATATAAGTAAATAAATAAATAAAGTCGACACCAACATGGAACTGTTGCGGTACTAGTTATCTGGGAAATGTCCATCCATATCCTGTCCTGTGCACAGCACTTGCACACTGCGTAGCAAATCGCATTTACTGAGTAGTGAGTAGAAACAAACGCCAACGAACGAGCAAACAACATATGCCAGCATATGCCAGCCAGTTGTCATGGTAACCAATGTCATTATCACCAGAATGCATGAGATGTTACAAGCTAAAACTCTATGCCCCAAGACAATTTATCAAGGGTCAGGTAAGGTGTATTGCAAAATATCACGATTCATGTGGGCCGCTGTTAAAATTGTGGGCCCTGTTATAACAATGAAAGTCGCCTCGACCAGGTTGGCGGCCCCAACGGGACCGCCGACTTTAGAGACATTTCAGGACACGTTTTTTGGCGATAATTATTTCGATCTGAGAAAAATGGGTCTAGTAGATCTCGCCGAAGGTTGGTGGCTGGTGGCACTATTGTCATTTGGGGTTCACAACTAGCGACAAAGAAAGAAACTTGGCAGCCACTTTGAAAAGTATATGTTATTATGCATTACTCTTTACATAATTCGTGACCACAGAGCAAAACAAAATTGTCAAATTTGAACATTTTCGGCCCCGGAGCAAGTTCTTGGAGGGAATATTTTGGCGCCAACTTTATGCAGTGAGTTGGCACTTTTCAACACCCCTGACTATTACATGCACTCTTTACTACAGAAGTTATGTGTTTATTGCTATATTTGATTCTCCAATCTCCAGTTATCTTTAGCACCTGGTCGGTGTTTGTACAATGTCGGCGGTAATATTTGGGGAGTGAGGGTCAGGTGTTGGCATGTGGAGAGCTCCCCCCACTGGTAGGGGGCGGCTGACAATGTTTGCGAACGATGCCGGTTCTTATATTTCAGTCAGTGTTCTCAGGATGATAAATATTCGGAGTCAGAGTCACTTTGCTGAAAGATGAAATACTTTGTCAATCCTGCCAGTGGGATCAGCTTTCTATTTTCTCTGGCCATCACTTATCTCCTATGATTTCAGATTTGTTCCCGTATACGTCATTGATTCTCCACCGAGTTTGTTTATTGGCGAGCTGCGCTGACGCTTTGTTACACTGTGGGCCCTGGTGCTGTGGTGTTCTTGGTGTTATGCACCTGGTGCGATAGGAGTCGTCGGATTGGCGCTATGTTGGTTCGTCGGTAGGCCAATACTGGTCAGTGAGTACCTATACCATCGGTGTTGTGCTATGGCCTCCCCATCCACAGATCGAACCCCGCGATCAACACTGGCTTCCAGACATGTGCATGGATCCCAGGGAATGATCTATGATCCCATTGGATCCCACGACAAAAATACAATGTTTGATCTTTGATCCCGTGGATCCCACAGCAAAAATATAAGGTTGGATCTATGGTCCCAGTGGATCCCACGGCAAAAATACAATGTTAGATCTATGATTCAGTTGGTCCCACGGCAAAAATATAAGGTTGGATCTATGGTCCCAGTGGATCCCACGGCAAAAATACAATGTTAGATCTATGATTCAGTTGGTTCCACGGCAAAAATATCAGGTTGGATCTATGGTCCCAGTGGATCCCACGGCAAAACACAATGTTTGATCTATGATCTGTGGATCCCACGCCAAAAATAAAAGGTTTGTTCCGTGATCCCAGTGGATCCCACGACATAATTCAAGCATGTTTTTTAAAGATATCATTGGATCCCATGGTAAAACCACAATCCATTCATGGCTCATGAGCCAACATAGATTACAATCTTAGATCACATCTGACATCAGTCTCTCAAAAGTTAACTTTCTTAATTCATGATAGTATAACCTCCCACAAGATACTATGTTCACAGTAAATACCTATAATACTAATAACATTAACCTATACGATTACTAGCCGTAGCCATGTACCTAATTGTCAGAATATACAGCATTGAAAAAATCAACATCGGATTTCAATCAACAAGGATTTCCTACCTCAAGCTGCGTGGCGTGATGGTCTGCAGATTGATATTTACAGATCACAACTGTCAACAAGGCGGTTACTTGTTAAATCTATTGTTAAAGTTACTGATACTGGTCAATGGTGATGGTGACAAATGACGATCACATCTCACGTGAACATATGTATCAACAAATTAAAAAAAAAATGTATAATAAATGATGCACATTCACTTATGTTTGCATTCCGCCGCAGCCATATCACGGATGTGTCTTCGTCGTACTTCAGTTGACTATCATTACATAATTTATGTCATGGGTTCATGGCTCTTAGCCAATGGGAAGACATTTTAATTGTTGGCCTCAACCCAGCAATGTTAGCATTTAATTTCTACACATATTTCTGTATAATTGTGCAAGAATATATATATATATATATATATATATATATATATATATATATATATATATATATAAGTCCATAGCAGCCCTGGCACCATACCATAAACAGGGTTGTCGTGTTGAACAGTTTTGCCAGCTTATTTCCAGATAATATTATCACATTGACATATTCATGAGTGGCAGTTTTACGCGAGATTAAATGGGAAAGACAAGTAACTACCAAGCTCGAAATCAAAGCCGTTCCACTATCATTGAGCGTCGCTATCAATTATCCTCAAATTAACTCGGCCACTTGTTGCTGACAGCTACTCGGAACTTGCTCAGAACCATTTGGACTATCATTAAAAACTACGTCACCACTGTCAAAAGTGGTCGACTGTTGACTCCAGACAATTGCAATCAACAGGCATCTCATTACGAGCGAGCGCGAAGCGCTCACGAGTCCTCACTGAATACGGGATTTGTATCACATATAAGCGGCCGACCCGGCCCGGCCCGACCCGACCCGACCCAGCCCGACCGTAACGCTTTTGAGGAGCCATCCAGGGGTGGTTAAATTGCTTTGAGTGGCCCCGACCAAAAAGTTGCACAGAAAAAAATGACCCCAGCTGAGCTGGAGTCATTTTTGTCTGTATCCCCGGCCAAGCTGGTACGGCACGATTGGCGCATGGAGCCTGTCACTAGCGCCACCTGCCGCCACGGGTTACAACACTGGTAATATTGGCAATGTTCAACCAAAACACACATGTACTTGACTTTATCAATTCCCAATTACTTGCTTCATCGGAATATGATATTACCTATGCCAATTCTTACCCGTCTTTTCCTCCACAGGCTGTTCATGTCATTACATCCATACATCAGAATCAGGGTTTCAATTATCAAATACACTTTAAATTAAGGAGTGAGAAATTAACATTAAAACTCAGGAAAAAGAGTGGAAAATAGGGTTTCATTTACACAGGGTGTCATTTTTCAACAAAATGTAGCAATCAAAGTATACCTATTCACTTGGTAGCACTCCATTCTCAACAGAAAATAAACAATACCCTGGACTGACGTAATATCAATAAAATTAACTGTGGTTTTGCCAGTTCCCGCAACACACTAAAACACAAAAACAAATTTGCACTATTCATTATAAATGTTCTTATGGTAAATGTTCAAAAAAGATAATGCAAAATATACAAGTTTAGTGGCTGACTATGTGTGTCACTCACAACAAAAGACAAGCTTCACTGATTGAAATCAACTGCGGATGGAAACTCCAGTGAATGTCCACCAAACTTTTCAAATAATTATATTTCCGACATTTAAGAAATACACAACATTAAGCATACTAGAGGAACAGCCAGAGCATATCAAGGCCATTTACCAGTCTGCAAAACGTGGCAGGTTTTAACGAGATCTCGTCGGGGCAGTGTTGGCACCAACACATCAAAATTAATCCATGCTCAATGGGAAAAATCAGGGAACAAATCTATGATCCCTTCGGTCACTCTGTCCCCTTGTGGGGGCGCTGGAGTCAGGGTACACTGTCTTGGGTTGTCTGGGAGTGTCTCGACGTTGGGAGCGGGGGAGGGGACGGGCGTTGCAGTGGCCAGTGAAGGGGTTGCAGAAACGCAAAGTGGTTCCCGTGTCACTTGGCAGCCTGTATGTCCGAGTCCCGAAGTATCTGGTAAGCGGGGAGATGTGTCTCGCTCCCCTCGCTCGTCCCGCGGCCGCTCATCCGGTCCGAGTCCCGAAGTATCTGGTAAGCGGGGAGATGTGTCTCGCCCCCCTCGCTCGTCCGCGGCCGCTCATCTGGTCCGAGTCCCGAAGTATCTGGTAAGCGGGGAGATGTGTCTCGCCCCCCTCGCTCGTCCGCGGCCGCTCATCTGGTCCGAATCCCGAAGTATCTGGTAAGCGGGGAGATGTGACTCGCTCCCCTCGCTCGTCCCGCGGCCGCTCATCCGGTTCGCGAGACATCCGGGAGTATTTCTGAGTTAACCGTTCACATGCCACTTGTCGCTATTGGTGTAAGAGTATACGTGTGTAGTGGCCGCCTTTGGTCACCAGTGTATGGCTTACTGTGGAGGACATCGATGCTACCATGTATATTTAATTTGTTGTTGGAAATACGACGAATTCAAACGGGAGTTTTTGTCAGTGTCATACTGCGTAGGTATCTAGAAGTTTATCATGAGTTTATCGGTTTGCAGTGTGAATGGTAGAGGTATCCGGCAGTTCACGAAGAGAAGGGATGTTTTCCATCATATAAGGAAACTCGGATGCGCAATATTGCCTTGTGGATACCCACCACGATATGTCAGAAAGAGTTCGGTCTGAATGTTCCGAAGCTGTGGGTCAGGGAATTCCAGAGGAATTTCCGTGCTTCCCAGCCCTCGGGCCGCTGTAATAATTCACAGCTATGTGGTAGACGACTGCGGCAATTATATAATCATGAATGTTGAATTTGATGGCTATTTTCGGTGCACTTTTGTGGTTGTATATGGTCCCAATGATGACAGTCCAAAGTTTTATAATGACTTGTTTAATAAGGTTTTTGATTCAGGCACCAACCAGTACCCAGTCATGCTGGTTGGTGACTGGAATTTAGTACTGGATCCGGAAAAAGGCACAAAGTTTTATCGCAGTGTTGGAAATCCGAGGGCCAGGAAAGCTGTGCTGCAATGCATGGAGAGTGAAAATCTAGTGGATATATGGCGGGAACAACATCCAAACCTTTGCAGATATACATGGAGAAAACCGAAACAAAATATATGATCCATATAGGTAACAATTTAAAGTGTAACAATTCAGTAGGTCCCTTCATGGAGTGGGAATCCCGTATGGGAATGCGAATGGGACGGGAATGGGTGGGAATGGGGGAAACTTTTGGGAAATTAACGGGCTGGAACGGGTTATGGGACAGACCATATAATTTATTAGCATCACAAACAGTTAAATATGCTGAAACGGGTGGGAATGGGAGCCCCATCAATTATGAATTCGGATTGGAACGGGTTTGGGTCTGGCTGAATGGGCTGGAACGGGATGGGGGCTGAAAATGTATGTCCACTGATATGCTCTGGCTGACTATCGCTAAGATCACTGAACGAGTCGTGTACGAGCAGCTTTTTTATTACTTTTCATCGCATCATCTGTTTTCTCCTAGTCAGCATGGTTTTAGACTGAACCATTCCACCGACACTGCACTGCTTACCGTAACTGACAAAGTGTTTACTGCAATGGACCACAGTTACGTCACTCTTCTCTGTCTTTTGGATTTGTCGAAATGTTTTGATGTTATCCCGCACGATCGTCTTCTTAGCAAGCTGCGTCTTTACGGTGTAGACGAGCGATGGTTTAATAGCTATCTGACCGATCAATACCAACAAGTGCGTATTCGAACGCCATCTGGTGAGCATGTTACCTCTCGGCCGCTGCTGAACCCCATCGGCACCTACCAGGGCTCAGCGTTGGGACCCCTGTTGCACTCGATTTATGCCCATGACCTACCTCTGTATGCGAACGATGCGGACATTGTGCAATATGCGGATGACACCCAGGTTCTGATCTCTGGGAGGCCTGGCGATGTTGGTTCCCTTGTAACTTCAATGGAGCAAACTCTTCTACAGCTTTCCCGATGGTTTGGCAAAAATGGCCTACAAATTAACGCAGAGAAAACACAGCTTATAGTTCTCGGCTCTCGTCAAAACGTTCAGCGGCTCCCGGCCGTCAGCATCAATTTCATGGGAACCACTATCGTCGGTTCTCCCACTGTGCGGAATCTGGGTGTCGTGTTTGATCAGAGAATGACGTTCTCGGCTCACATCGATGACCTAGTACGACGATGTACCGGTACACTGTGTGGCCTCAGCCACAGTCGTCATTGCCTGCCACAGCCCACTGTGATCCGACTTGTGGAAGGGCTGGTGATTTCCCTGATACGCTACTGTGTGACCGTCTACGGAGCTACCAACAAAACTCAGCTATGTCGCCTTCAGCGAATACTTAACTTTGGAGCTCGAGTCATCTCCGGTCGCAGAAAGTACGACCACATCAGTGGCGTGCTACGGGAGCTTAAATGGCTCACAGCCGAGAATATGTTCTTATATCACGGCCTCACACTTCTGAACAAGATCCGGTGTATATCTGAGCCAGAGACACTTGCCCATGGTCTTATCACCAGACACGACATTCACCATCGCTCCACTAGGCAGTCGGATCAGCTTGTGACCCCTCAGATAAGATCTGAGTCGGGAAAGCGCAGGTTTTTATACTCTATCGTGACCAAATTCAACGGCCTGCCAGCAGCCATGCGTGATATGAAGCCCTCACTTTTCAAAGGCGAGGTGCGAAGATGGCTCTTAAGAAGTCAGTTTGGTGACGATGACTGATGTCTTTACATAAATACTGTGACACAATGTGACATCGTGTGCCTGCTGTGAATGCCTGACTCCAGATTGTTCGCTGCTTATGCTTTTATGACTCTAGGTGCAGAATAGCCGTGTTTCACGGAGCTACCTCATGATGTGTATAAATAAATAAATAAATGTGTCCCATGAAGGGCTCTACAATTCAGTGCAACGCTTGGGTCCGCCAATGGATATGTAAAAGTCCAATATTCGGACACGTCCTAACCTCAGACTTTTCATGCTATCATAATGTAGACGATACCAACGCACAGTGGTTCAGTGTGTCAGTTATTGTTTACATTATGATAGCATGTGTCCAGGGTTACGACAGTCTTCCCTATGATTTAGGTACCTACTGAGCCTTACTCAATTTGTACTTTTGCAGTCTGCATTCAACTCACTTGATTAATGTGACTTCAAACCTGTGCCTCCATATGTGTATTACATTATATGTGCCTCCAAACACAATCAAACTGCATCAAACTCAATGTTGTACATGATATATGCGCATGCTATATGCATGTTGAATAATTTCACAAGTGAATGGTCAAAATACAGTGAAGTTAGTGATTTCACAACCATGCAAACATTCACAGCAATTTTAACTATTTGCAATGTGCGACTAAGCAATTTATCCAAATAAAAAATATGCTTAAATACATACAGAGGAGGATAATTTAATATACTTTTAATCACACGGAAGGGCCAACACATTTCAACCATACACCTCTTATACGGCCTTGCCTACACCATGCGCCATAAACAACACAATTGTACATCCAGTACATCCAGTACAATTGTACTGGATATACGGTATAACTGCTGGATGTTCATGCTGAATGAACCGGATTTGCTGCTATTTATAGAAGAACTCTTCAAAGTCCCGCTGGTAAAACAGTGAGATCCACTGACCAAACAGAAGGATCACTCCATTGAAAATGCACAAGGGAGAACCCCGGGGCCGGGGCCGGGAAACACAATCAACTGTCGACTAGATAACTGGTATATATTTTTCGTCGGAAATATGGGTGAAACTAAATTATTGGCAATCAAGAGCTGAAACGCAACTGCTAATTAAAAAAAGATGTAAATGTACATACATACTGACGTGTTGATGATTAAGTTAATAATACATCTGATGTGGTTTTGACGATCAGTATCTAAGGACATGATCGCTTAGCAAATTTTCCCAGGAATGACATAGTAATGATTTTTACTTGCATTTTGACCCGCGAGTACAAAATGCTCATGAAAAGGAGCATTTTGTCCCCGACCTTATCCGGAAAGACAGAAAACTTTAACACCCCAGCTTATATCTTTGGAATCCCGCATCCGATTAACAATCGGTCTACGCCATATGATAGCCCCGGCATTCAATCAATTATGTTATTGACATGTTTCGTCACACATGAGGAGTCAGCATGGCGCGTGGCACGAGCCGCGTCAGGGCTGTCAGAAAACGTTATCCTGCTATAGCTGAGAAACAGCTGAACCGATTAAGCTAAAATTTGGTGTGTGGTTTGAGACCACACTACTGGCAATGTCGCGCAAACCGAACTCTGGGTCACACTGCACGTGCGCACGTGCATACCCCTGTTCCATAACCACTGGTGGCCACAGGGGGAGGCACAGGGGCCATGCCCCCCTCTTTGGCATTCAAAGGTGGGCAACGCATCTTTTGCCCCCCCCCCCCCCCTCCTTTGCTCGATAAATTGTAATCGTAAAAATTGACTTTGCAGCAGTCATAATCCAGCTATCCACAACACAAAAACTGGAAAAATTTCGCGCTGCTTCGCGGCATGACACATGTTTCGCCATTGCTTATACAAATTTGGAAGATAGGAAAGTGAATTTCATTAAAACCCTCGGGGGGGGGGGGGGGGGCCTGACAGGCCCCCACGAGGTTTTTCTTAAATAACTTTTTATGCATGCAATGTATCTTGCTGAAATTTTCGGTAGCTGAGTTTACAACAATTATACGTATGCTGTAAAAATTTAATTGAAATTGGTTAAGTAGTTTGGGAGATAATCATGTTTTGATGACATGTTGGTAAAAAAATGAAAAATCTTAAATCAAATTGCAAACGCAATTCACCAAAGATAAAAAATTGCATTTTCTTTAAAATGACGATCTCTGATTTTCAAAATTTGGGGGTTTTGACCCCTAAAATCAAACAAAATGATTTTTTGAGGAAAAATCCCCACAAAATCCAAATTTTCAAAGATGTTAGAAAAACCGGAATACATGTGAGATAACTGAGTATGGACCATACCTATACCAAATTTAAAAGCAATATCTTTATTTTTGACTGAGTGATGGCTCCCTAAGTGTAAGAAACTGATGACGTCATTTTTAAAAATAGTTTTTCTCCTTTTTTGACAAGATACGAACAAATAATTACCTTTTCTGTATTTCTGAGCCAAAACTGGTCTAGGAACATGCCTTTTTATTTACATTTATCAATTTCTAATTTTGAGGTTTTCTGAAAAGCAAAATCGCTGTTCTGGACGTGGTAAATCCGATCATTCATTTGACCTGGAAGGCTACCCGATGACCTGAAACCTAAAATCGCAAACTTTTAGATTCATCTCATGACAGGCAACATGCTGGTTCTTACCGCATTGCTCTAAGTTGTTTGGTTTGGAAGTTAACCGGGGGCCCTGTCAGGCGAAGGGCGAAGGAGAAAAAAACTCCCCTAGGGCGAGGGCTAATTAAATGTCTGGCAGAGGCTCTCGTTGGCGGTAGTCGGTACCTAATTTCTGGCTACAGAGCCCACTGCCCCAATAAAATTTTAACTTTCAAGCGTGCTACATGTTAAGCTAGTCTGCCGAGTTCCTAAAAAGGCGATGCGACCGCAAAGATGCGGACATCGGCACCTAAAAGCTGCTCCAGAGGAGCCCAACTTGCACTGGCGGATCCAGGGTGGGGGGAGAGGTCATCAGGGGCAAATGCCCCCCCCCCCCCTGCTTGCATCTGGGGGACATTCAATACAAGTATCCCCCCTGCGCGTTCCCAATTTATAATAAAATCGTAAAAATTGTCTTTGCAGCGGTCAAAAACCAGCTATCCACAGTCAAAACCGGGAAATTTCGCGACGCTTCGCGGCATGACACAACTTTCGCAATTGCTTATACAAATTTGGAAAATGGGAAAATGAATTCCATTAGGTAAGTGTCTGGCAGAGGCTCTCCTTGGCGGTAATTGCTGGCACTGGCGGATCCAGTGGGGCATCAGGGGAAAATATCCCCCCCCTCCACAGGAATCTGAGACGGGCATTCAATACAAGTATGCCCCCCCCCCCACGCGTTCTCTGCACTGAACGTGAAAAAGCAATGATCTTAGGAGAAAACTTCATGAAAACTTTTTCTTCTTCTCTCGAGTAATTGAATTTTAAGTTGGTATGTATCCCTTTCTTTCAATGATAGACAAAACAGCGCACCTGAGTCCTGCTGCAATTCAAGGTGACACTTAACCCGCGCCCGCTGGGCCAGGGTAGGGGGAGAATCAGCCTCCCTCCCGGATTTTCTCAATACCTTCAAATCTATGATAGATATCAACGACAAACTTGCAGTACGTTATGCTGCATCAATTCTACGTCTTCTCACATAATTCCAATTAAATTGATGTAGTCGGCGATTACATTAAAGTTTGAGCTTCTTATCCACTTCTGTTTTAAAACGGGAAAGTACAAAACGTATCTAATACAAATATAAAGGAAGACATTTCAGGACCTTTTGATGCAACATTAGAACACCACATACTCGTTGTGTGGAGGCAGACTGCGTCAGGAGCAGTACACTATGGCAGTGTTGTCCGTTGTGTGGAGGCAGACTGCGCCAGGAGCATTACCACTATACGGCAGCGTTGTCCGTTGTCCTCCAGCACCTCTGGAGCCTAAACTGAGCAGTTTACGGTACCCCACAGTCTCCGCCGCTGGCCGCATCTTCACATCACAGCCGAGTGATGTGCACCCCATTCCCCCAACCAGCCGGCCATCAGCTGATCAATCGGTGACGCCCCCCCCCCCCCTCCCCCCTGTTACCGGCCGTGTACCGGCCGTGTACTAGGGGGCGCGGTGGTGACTGTCCCGCCCGGCTCAGCGGCGCCGTAAGGCTGATCCGCGCCCCCCACTTCACGCGACCTTCGACCGTGTCGACCGATCGCACATGTCGAGTCGGCCGACTCGCTCAATAGTGCGGCGCGGCACCAATACGGCCGAAAGCTACTCCCGGCCAGGGAAGTGGGTGGTCACTTTCCGGTAGCGTGGTCCCGGACCCGGTCACGACCGTTCGATCCAGCACGGTACGGAGTGGGTACGGGATGGATTGGATCTATCCATTGGATCTATGCTTAAATGTAATCCGTTTGACTCGGGTTCAACTAGATCAGGCAATTTCGCTAGAATGCGGTTTTGAATTCAAGTGAATATTAATTTTACATCCATTTTGCAATAAACAGTCCAATTTTTGTTTGACTGGAATATAAATTCAATACATCAGGAAACGTCTCATTCTAACTTTACAAATCACTCAAACAAATTCACACGAAATTCACTATTCAATCTGCTTTCCATTCAGACCCAATGGAGTTGGATTGGGTCAAATCGATGTGGATTGATTAATTTCACAATCGTTGTTCAGGGTGAACGCCGGTTGCCCAGCGTCAGCAATCACGGTGAAGGCACACTACCGCTATGGAAGCCGTCAATAGTGCAGCGCTGCCATTCGTCTGGCAGTGCGGTGATTAGGGTCTATTGATCACAGTGGTCGGTCGGGGATCAGGCAAAATCGCTGATGAGCTGCCAGCTGGTAACGAGACACGATCCTCTGGCCGAAACGCAGTCACCGACTCGCCGTTACAACTGGCAGCGGCTGAACATCTGATCGGCACAACTGGTAACGATGATCACAGTGCTTAGGGCAGCCTAACCCACCAATACCTGGCGTCCCAGTCGAACGCCATTAAAGGAGGGGGGCTTATATTGTCCTGAAATGTTTTCGGAATATATCTATAAATCCCTCAAAGCCCGCAGGTTGATACATTTGACTACCCAAATACATTGTTTCGGCGACATTTACGAGTTCACTAAGTCACGCTTTTGTGTAAAAACAAAATGTATGCACATGATTGGCACTTTGACCTAAAACGAGGGTCTAAGTAGATTGCAATAACTTCTTTTAGCTCCGTCCTTGGGCAGCAAAACTGAAATTATAACACTAATAAGTGTCTTGTTTTGTGTACACTCCAGAGGGTTCACGTTTAGGAATCGACCTGTGCCCCAGCCGTGTTAGGATTTCTGGCGGTAGAAAATAGGTCAGACTTTACAACGTGATTGTAATATAAAGTACACTACCAGATTTGTACCCGCTCGACTCACGGTCTGGTTCCAATAGTACAATTTCGTTTTTCAGGACCAAAATTCACATTTTCACGCCGTTTCGCGGCGTCACATCAGTAGTCATCGTCATAACGAAGCCATAGTCATCGTCTTCGGTTCGTCGTAACGCTGAATTGAATTAATGTCATTTTTAGCTTCTATCTTCTACAAGGCTCACCGCCTATATTTCTAGGTTTTATCAGGCCAACCCGTAAAATTTCGCGCCGCGTGGCGGTGCTAAATAAGTACCTACCTACACACGTATACAACAATGGGGGTACATTTGTTTTCGTCATTTCACCCTTCTTCCCCCCCCCCTCCCCCCCCCCCCACACACTCAAAAATTATCGGCGACGCCCCTGATGTCAGCTAATATAGGGTTTCTCTCCCATACGTAACAATACAAATTAGTAATGCGCTCTGTACAATGCCTACTGGGGGTCCTGGTCCAAACCAGCTAATCAAAAGTTGAAGAATAATTTTTTTAAAAAGGGGCCTCACAAAAATAAAGCGGCCGAAATCCGTAGAGTCTTTCATATCCAGTGGTATTTTTTTGTTTTTTTGGGGGACTCTCCCAGGGGCTTGCCCTGCCCCCCCCCCCTTCTCAAGGTCTGGCTGCGCCCTGTACAGTACAGTTTGTCAGCTGATAGCAGGAACCAGGACCAGGTGACTCCGCTCCTTCAACATTGGTGAAAAGTGTGACAACCGCGAGCAGCTTCCAGCATCTTGGCCGTGTTTATCGGATCTGCTCATAAGCTATATTTGGCCATCAACTAGCATTGACCAATCAGTCTTGAGCAAGCTCGACGGTGATTAGTCAGGTTGTGATGACGTGAACCGGGGGAGAATCATTTGTTTACATTTCAACGGGTTCGCCGTATTGGTTCGCTGGCAATGTACAGGCGTGTGTGCGTGTGCATTTTATGCATTTATTTAGTCTTATGAAGCGTAAAACAATATTTAAAGGTGTATATGAAAGTTGAAATAATAATTGTATCGGTCGACATAGCAGTATTTTCCCAGAATACCTCATAAGCTTAAAATGTACACCCAAATCTCTGCGTTATTTGCTGAGGACATCTGCAAAAATTGTCGACTTAAGAGGCTGTAGGAGTAGGTTAGCTATATTTTGGTATTTCTTTCAAGGACGTAAACCCATAGATTGTGTCACCTTATATAAACAGACTAAAAAATGCATACCAATGTGACTGATATCTGTATTACTTAGGTTTTGAGACACCATTCTGAGTAGTACCAGTGGCGGCGGATCGTATTTTCGGATGGAGGGGCAAAGAAACCCAGGGGGCCCCCTCGGCAAAAGGGCCCCCTCCCACGGCCAAAGACTCCCTCTCCCCCCCACATTTTTTTTCTCTCGCGAAATTGCTGTCTCCTCGGATTTAGACCAATGCTAACTATTCTGAAGGGAAGTGCGACGTTTCGTAAACACAAATAGTCATTAACATTATTTCACCGAAATTTGTAGCGAAATTTTGGCCGATCGAAGAACCTCGTCTCCTCGAGCCGACTGAAGGCCACTCAGGCCGACCAAGGGCCCTTCAGACCGATCGAAGGCTTGCTCAGGTCCACCAAAGGCACCCCAGGCCCACCGATAGCCGCTCAGGCCGATTGAGGGCCACAACGGGCTGGTTGAGATCCATATCAGGCCGACTGAGGCCCCCCATCAATGGTCTCTAAACTAAATTATTTAAATGGTCGCAAAAAACGTCGGACAGGCCCATGTTGAAGTATCAGCCCTTCTGAGGGCCCCTCATGGCATACCGAGGGTCCCCCTCAGACCGACTGAGGGCCTTCTGTCGGCTTTAGAAAGCCCCTCAGGCTGGTTGGGGGGCACATCGGGGCCCTGGGTCATTGTTTTGGTCAAAAGGACAAATCGAACCAACTTCTTGGTGGGCCCCTCTTACAAATTTATGGGGGGGGGGGGGAATCATATGGATATGCCGTCGGGGGTGCGGCAACGACTGACATGCCAAAAAGTTGGTCAAGATCACAATTCAGATCCTATATCATTCCGTAAATTTCCCAAAGATTCAGCTATAAGAAAAGTCTATGGGGCGCTAGGGTGTCCCAAGCCCCCACCCCCCCCCCCCCCCCTCTCCCCTGACTGAAATCCTGGATCCGCGACTGAACTATGTCACGAGAAGCAATAGCAATGCCAAACAAATGCAATATATTTGATGATGGTTTATGTCTCCCTAGGCAATTCATTGCGATACATTCACATTTTCCACGCCGGGTAATAGCATCAGAGATACACTTATCATCGTTTCGAGCGGCGTTCGTCCGGGGCGGTCGTACCTAATCACCGGAGCTTTTCGCACATATAACCAGGAGCGTAGGAACTATGTTAAAGTTGGGGGGAGGGGGGGGGCAGGAGGCATTCTGAAGTCGATTCTTTCTATGCAACGCCCATAGGCGTAATGTTCAAATCAAAAATGTGTGTGTGGGGGGGGGGGGGGGCGGCTGCCCCCCCCCCCCTGCACCCCCCCTGCTCCTACGCCTATGCAAATAACATTGTAAATATTAGTCTGATTGCAATTTGTTTAGTGGCATACGGCAGAGCGGTTGATTTGTGACAGATTACATATTATAAGTTTTGCAATCGACCGGTACACAAAGAAACTAAGCGCGCTTCAGGCACGCGCGCCGCACTAATGTGTACGGCGGCCGGCCGGCCGCGTCCCCCGCCTTCTACGTCACAGTGACTCCTGGGTCGCGGCTACTAAATTAGTTTTTGTCACCACTTTCTCGACCGGAGTGTTCTACCTGGTTTATATAGCCTTGGCAGGGACACATTACAGCCTGTCAGCTGATAGCAGGGACACAGTACATTCTGTCAGCTGATAGCAGGGACACAGTACATTCTGTCAGCTGATAGCAAGGACACAATACAGTCTGACAGCTGATAGCAGGGACACAGTACAGTCTGACAGCTGATAGCAGGGACACAGTACATTAAGTCAGCTGATAGCAGGGACACAGTACATTCTGTCAGCTGATAGCAGGGACACAGTCAGGCACGTAGCCAAGGGGGGGGGGGGGGGCAGGTACCCCCCCCCCCCGAGACGAGACCACGCGAAGCGCGGTATCATGGGCTTTTTACCACGCAAAGCGTGAACTTTAGAGGGTTTAGAGGACTTCAGAGGCCCTTTAAGGCCACCATGGCCCTATCTGAAAGACCAGAGGGCCCCTTGGACGTTCAAAAGATCCCTGTGCATGACGGAGGTGCCCCTGGTCAGACCGAAAGGGTCACTGAGCGGGTCAAAGGGCCCCCGAGCACGTCGAATGGGCCTCCTGTATACTTCGAATGGGCCCCTAGCCAGCACAGAGGGGCACCCGGGCAGGTCAAGAGGCCCCTGAGCATGTCGGCAGGACGACCAAACGGCCAGCACAGTCCCTTGCCAGGTCATAAGGACCCTTTATCAGGTTGGAGGGCCCCTGGACAGACCAGAGGACAACTGGGAAGTTGAAAGGGCCCCTGTGCAGGTCAAAAGGGCCCCTGAACATGCCGAATGGGCCCCTAGTCAGCACAGAGGGGCCCAGGGCAGGTCGGAGGGCCCTCGGAGCATGTCGCAAGGCGACAAAGCAGCCAGCGCAGTCCCTTGCTAGGTCGGAAAGGCCCCTTAGAAGGCTGGAGGGCCCCTGGAGAGACCAGAGGGCCCCTCGAAAGTTAAAAGGGCCCCTGTGCAGATCGGAGGGGCCCCCGACTAGACCAAAATTACTTCTAGGTGGGTCAGAAGGGCCCCTGAACATGCCAAATTGGCCCCTGGCTAGCACGGAGGGGCCCCAGGGCAGGTCGGAGGGCCCCTTGAGCATTTCGCAGGGCGACAAAGCAGCCAGCGCAGTCCGACCAGAAGAGTCGCTGGGCAGATCGGAGGGGCTCCTGGGCAAGTCAGAGGGGCCCCTGGCTAGACCGAAAGGGTCCCTGGACCGGTCGGAAGGCCCCTTGAACATGTCGGATGAGTTCTTAGCCAGACTGGAGGGGCCCCTGAGCAGAGGCAGCAGACTGCGGGGGGAAGGGTACCCAAAATGCCCCCCAGTCGAAAATCCTGGGGGTCATAAAGATCATACTGCCCCCCAAATTTTTTTTAGCTGCTCAATCTGGGAGGCAAAATGATTATTTTGCCCCCCACCCCCCACCCCAGGTTTTTCAACTGGGGGGGGGGGGGGGTATTGGGTAACCTGCGCCCCGCAATCCGCCGCCCTAGCCCCTGAGCATGTCGGCAGGGCGACAAAGCAGCCAGTGCAGTCCCTGGCCAGGTTGGAAGGCCCTCTGATCAGGCCGAATGGGCCCCGTGACACACAAGAGTGGCTTCTTGGAAGGTCAGAGAAGTCACTGGTGAGACCGGAAGGGTCAAAGCAAGTAGAGATCCAAGATGAAGATTAAATACAAAGAGGACTTACTCCACAATAAAATAAAATATTAAAAGCGGAGCTTTCGGGTATATTGTAACACCCTTCGTCAGGGTGCTACAATATACCCGAAAGCTACGATTTTAATTTTTCATGTAGAGTAAGCCCTCTTTGTGTTATGTATATCACCCACTCCACATCATGTCTTTCCGCTTCGTGGATCCCAGATGAGTCCCTGAACAGGTCGGAAGGGCGTTGAAAAGGTCAGAGGGGCCCCTAAACGATCTGAAGGAACATTGGGCATTTCAACAGTAAGAATACAGTTGTCCAGGGAATACAACTCAAAATTTTCGCGCCGCTCCGCGGCGCAATCCTCTATTATAAAAGGAGTATTGGTGCTTAGGCTCGCGCTTAGGCTCTTCAATTTAACGTAACACATAATTTGGAAAATCATGTTCATTTGCTGCAAAACTATGGTTGAACTACCGTGCCACTTCTAAATTTCGCATCTCCAGTTTCGGCATACTCTGACTACTCTCGCATCCTGTATACCTTTTGGGCCACATCAGTGTGAGCCTTATTTCCAACTAGAAAGGTGACATCGTGCCTTTTCCCAAATGTGAAAAACCAGCAACTAACTTTATACTAGATTTTGGCCAAGAATGGACGCTTAACAAATGATTGCAGTATTAATGGTGACGTAGTGCAGCGCCATTGGTGTCACAAATTAATTTCAATTGTGGTTGTTGAACGGTACAGCTTAACAATACCGTTGCATTTCACTTTTCCGTAGATAGTTCCGTTACGTGTAGACGTAACGGGCCCTTAACGTGATGTTCTCAATCAGTCAAAACTTATCACTGCAACAATTTAAGTTGCACATTTTTTATGTTTTTCATGTCATAATTGTTTAGAAGTTGTTTAAAATTTGCATTTGGAAAACAAAATCAGGTTAAGGGCGGGGTGCGATCTCGGAGCTCTTCCTCGACAGTGCACCCTGGTAACAGGTAGTGTTCAGGTGTCTCGAGCCGACACAGATCTTACAATTCTACCTCCGAAATACTCTAGCTATCCTCGACATCGGCATTGACTCTGACCTATACCTGGCTAAGACTCCGAGTCTATACGACTTTCATAATGATAATTTACCACCCTGGCATTTCATTCACATTCTTCCGTGTCCTTTCAAAATGCAGTCGCTGTGCTCGATGCTGTCGGAACATATCCTTGCTCTTGGAAGCCGGGTGTCACTTTACCAACTCCTGGACAAAGTTGGTAACGGACATGCACGCTCCAGGTCAATTTCGCAGTTATTGTGGCAGTCTTTGATATAATTGTTTACGACTGTTGAAAATAACACCATTACAAGTAATGCTAAATATAATTATACTACAAGTAATGGCTATATAAATTAGCTGGCTATATAAATTGCAGTTCATATACATAACACTGCACTATATAAATTGCAGGCTACATCAATTGCAGGCCATATACATTACACCCATCTAGTCCTATATTATAAAAGGAGTATTGTCTACGCGCTGAGGCTTAGCCAATTGTCCGAGCGCTCAGGCTTGGCCTATTGTCGACTTTGCTCAGGCTTGGCCTATTGTCGACTTTCTTCAACACTACGCCTATGGACATTCCTGCTGAGGTCGCTTGCCTCACCTGTTGTCTGTTTTTATAATCTTAATAGCTCAGGGACTAGGGCACTTGGAGCGTCGTGACAAAAACCAATCGACGCAAGAGGTGGCTCTTCATATTAAACTTTGAGCCCCTTCATCGTCGGTTGCGTTGTTTGTGCGTGGCGTTGCGTGCAAAAACGGCCGATTCCTCCATTGGAAATACACTATTTTAGCGAAAACGGCGTGAAAACGTCAACGAAAACGACAACAAAATATCGTTGCAATACCTGACCAGTAGCTCGGCAACCACGAGTCGCACAGCCACGGGACAAACACAGATGTGTAGACAATCGATCGGTCCGGCGATTGCACTGTGGGTCGATCAGCAGCGCTTGGCACGTGCAAAGTTAATGGGTAAAAAACGCAAATTCATGGTCTTATGAAGTCCTTCACGAGTACAATTAGTGCTCGGAACCGATGGGACGTGAAGCAATGAAACTAATGACAATGTTTCGACGAAGGTACCGTCTCTAAAATGTATGTGAACATTAACATTTTAAAGCAATATTTCAGTGCAAAAATCCGCTTTTCGAATGTGAGTTTTTCGAACCACCGTACAGTCAAAACCAAAGCGAGCTAAGCGATAAAATATCACATGGCCGGAAAGTGCATTCAAATACATCTAATACCTACCCAAAATTTATTTTTACATCCAAACATGAAGCTTATAATTGCAGCTATGCTAAGACGCTACACGACCTATTTTGTTAAACGTATACAATATTTCATCAAGCTATTTAGGTCGGATAAATTTGCGACGGCAAAGCCACACAGGGGAAAATATATGCTGAGAAGCATGCTCCGGAGAAAACCAACCTCCGTGCGGCGGATATCAAATTGACGCTTATATAAATTTCGAACTCTTTATTGTAAAGCCTACCCGAGATCGTTGATCTATCTCGGCAACCATGAGTCGCACGGACATGGGACAAACACAGGTGTGTAGAGAAATGATTGGCCCGGCGTAAGCAATGGGACAAACACAGATGTGTACAGAAATTATCGGCCCTGCGTATGCACTGTGGGTCGATCAGCAGCGCAAGGCATGTGTAAAGTTAATGGACCACACCAACACTCACACCCACAACCACAAACACACCAATACCCACACCCACAACACCCTCAACACCAACAACGCCAACAACACCAACAACACCCATCAGCACCAACAACAACACCACCAAAAACACCAACAACACCAACAACACCAACAACACCAACAACACCAACAACACCAACAACACCAACAACACCAACAACACCAACAACACCAACAACACCAACACCAACAACACCAACAACACCAACAACACCAACAACACAAACATTACCAACAACATCAACATCAACAACACCAACGACACCAACAACACCAACACCAACAACACCAACAGCACCAACAACACCAACAACACCAACAACACCAACAACACCAACAACACCAACAACACCAACAACACCAACACAAACAACACCAACAACACCAACAACACCAACAACACCAACAACACCAGCAACACCAACAACACCAACAACACCAACACCATCAACAACACAAACAACACCAACAACACCAACAAACCAACAACACCAACAACACCAACAACACCAACAACACCAACAATACCAACAGCACCCACAACAACCACAACACCTACAACACCGACAACATTCACAACATTCACAACACCCACAACACCCACAACACCAACAACACTCACAACAACCTCAACACCCACAACACCCACAACACCCACAACACCCACAACACCCACAACACCAACAAGACCAACAACACCACCACCACCACCACCAACACAACCAACACCACCAACAACACCAACAACATCAACACCAACAATACCAACAATACCAACAACACCTACAACACCAAAAAACACTAACAACACCAACAACACCAACACCACCAACACCACCAACACCACCAACACCACCAACACCACCAACACCACAAACAACACCAACAACACCAACAACACCAACAACACCAACAACACCAACAACACCAACAACACCAACAACACCAACAACACCAACAACACCAACAACACCAACAACACCAACAACACCAACAACACCAACAACACCAACAACACCAACAACACCAACAACACCAACAACACCAACAACACCAACAACACCAACACCACCAACACCACCAACACCACCAACACCACCAACACCACCAACACCACCAATAACACCACCAACACCAACACCAACACCAACACCACCAACACCACCAACAACACCAACAACACCAACAACACCAACAACACCAACAACACCAACAACACCAACAACACCAACAACACCAAAAACACCCACAACACCAACATCACCAACATCACCAACAACACCAACAACACCAATAACACCAACAACACCAACAACACCAACAACACCAGCAACACCAGCAACACCAACAACACCAAAACCACCAACACCACCAACACCACCAACAACATCCACAACACCCACAACACCCACAACACCCAGAACACCCACAACACCCACACCAACCACAACACCCACAACATACACAACACCCACAACACCCACAACACCCACAACACCAACAACGCCCACAACACCGACAACACCCACAACACCCACAACACCCACAACGGCCACAACATCCACAACATCCACAACACCCACAACATCCACAACACCCACAACACCCACACCACTCACAACACCCACACACGCAACACCCAAAACACCCACAACATGGACACCCACAACACCGACACACATAACACACACAACACCCACAACACACACAATACTCAAAACACACACAATACTCAAAACACACACAATACTCAAAACACCCACAACACCTACAACACCTACAACACCTACAACACCCACTCACATCCATACCCACTACAGCATAACGAATCAATTTGCGCATAGCGCAAACATCCCTCTAGTCCTATATTATAAAAGGAGTATTGTCTACGCGCTCAGGCTTAGCCAATTGTCCGAGTGCTCAGGCTTGGCCTATTGTCAACTTTATTCAACACTACGCCTATGGACATTCCTGCTGAGGTCGCTTGCCTCACCTGTTGTTTGTTTTTATAATCTTAATAGCTCAGGGACTAAGGCACTTGGAGCGTCGTGACAAAAACCAATCGATGCAACAGGTGGCTCTTCATCTTAAACTTTGGGTCCCATCACTTTCGGGTGCGTCGTTTGTTTGTGGCGCCGCGTGCAAAAACGGACGATTCTTCCATTGACAATGCACTAATTAGCGAAAACGCCGCGTACGAAATTATCGAACGAACATTGTTGCATACCTGGATGATATTTCGGCAACCACAAATCGCACCGACAAGCCAAAAACACAGATGTGTAGAGGAAGAAGCGGCACGGAATATCCACTGTCGGTCCATCAGTGGCGCGTTGCACGTGAAAAGTTAATCGCTAAACAGCTGCAATTTAGGCTTTTATCAAGTTTTTCACGATTCAAATCAGTGCTCGGAACCAATGGGACGTGAAGTGATGAAACTTTGCCAATGTGTAGGCCTATGCATCGTCTCTAAAATGCATGTAAAAATTAACGTTCTTAAGAAATATTTCAGTGCTAAAATCCGCCTGTAACATACCCATTACCAATGTTTTCCAACATCAATTTTGCAAACCGCCGTACCGTCAACAAAAAATGTGTTCTAAGCGATACAAATCACATGGCCGGAAAGTGCATTCAAAATCATCTAATACCCACCCAACATTTATTGATATATAAAAACATATAGCTTACAATGACAGGTTCCTTAAAACGATACAGGAAATACGTCGCGCCTGTCCAAATCACTCTCGACCGGAGATTGAGTCTCGGTTACTATGGAGACCGCCGCTGCCTGTATCCTGCTACTGTATCAAAAATAAGCCTTTGCTACTATCATCCGATCTAGCTTAGTGATATGTCATCAGACTTTGGCGCAGAGGGGCCCGGTTCGAATCCCGGCGACGGCCAATTGTTTTTTCGACACGAACGAACCTGATCACAACACCCACAACACCCACAACACAAACAACACCAACAACACGAACAACACCACCAGCACCAACAACACCAACAACACCAACAACACCAACAACACCAACAGCACCACCAGCACCAACAACACCAACAACACCAACAATACCAACAACACCAACCACCAACAAAACCAACAACACCATCAACACCAACAAGATCAACAACACCAACAACACCAACAACACCAACAACACCAAACACACTAACAACACCAACAACACCAACAACACCAACACCACCAACACCACCAACAACACTAACAACACCCACAACACCCACAACACACACAACACCCACAACACCCACAACACCAACAACACCCACAACACCCACAACACCAACAACACCAACAACACCAACAACACCAACAACACCAACAACACCAACAACACCAACAACACCAACAACACTACCAACACTACCAACACCACCACCAACACCAACAACACCAACAACACCAACAACATCAACAGCACCAACAACACCAACAACACCAACAACACCAACAACACTACCAACACTACCAACACCACCAACACCACCAACAACACCAACAACACCAACAACACCACCAACATCAACACCACCAACAACACCAACAACACCAACAACACTAACAAGACCAACAACACCAACAACACCAACAACACCAAAAACACTAACAACACTAACAACACTAACAACACCAACAGCACCAACAACACCAACAACACCAACAACACCAACAACACCAACAATACCAACAACACCAACAACACCAACAACACAAACAACACCAACAGCACCAACAGCACCACCAGCACCAAAAACACCCACAACACCTACACCACCCACAACACCCACAACACCCACAACACCCACAACACCCACAACACCCACAACACCCACAACACACACAACACCCACAACACCCACAATACCCACAACACCCAAAACACCCACAACACCCACAACACCCACAACACCCACAACACCCACAACACCCACAACACCCACAACATTCACAACACCCACAACACCCACAACACCCACAACATCCACAACATCCACAACATCCACAACACCCACAAAACCCACAACGCGCACAACACCCACAACACCCACAACACCCACAACACCCACAACACACACAACGCCCACAACACCCACAATACCCACAACACCCAAAACACCCACAACACCCACAACACCCACAACACCCACAACACCCACAACACCAACAACACCAACAACACCAACAACACCAACAACACCAACAACACCGCCCCGCCACCACCCACCGACTATGCCCACCGCTTACGCCCACCGCCCACCGCCCACCGCCCACCGCCCACCGCCCACCGCCCACCGCCCACCGCCCACCTCCCACCGCCCACCGCCCACCGCCCACCGCCCACCGCCCACCGCCCACCGCCCACCGCCCACCGCCCACCGCCCACCGCCCACCGCCCACCGCCCACCGCCCACCGCCCACCGCCCACCGCCCACCGCCCACCGCCCACCGCCCACCGCCCAACGCCCACCGCCCACCGCCCTACCGCCCACCGCCCAACCGCCCACCGCCCACCGCCCACCGCCCACCGCCCACCGCCCACCGCCCACCGCCCACCGCCCACCGCCCACCGCCCACCGCCCACCGCACAACGCAAACACGCCCATAGCCACCGCACACCGCACACGCCCATAGCCAACGCCCACCGCCCACGCAATTTTTTTTGCGGGTCGCCGTGGCTGTGATACTGCCGGCCGGGGGGGGGGGGGGTCGCCGTGGCTGTGATACTGCCGGCCGGGGAGGGGTCGCCGTGGCTGTGACACTGCCGTCCGGGGGGGGGGGGGGGGGGGCGGGGGGAATTTAAAAAACAGTATATAATTTAGTCCGAATGTTTTTGTATGGATGGATTTCCGAGGTCAGGACCCACGCTAAGCAGAGCTTGTTGCGCAGGTCCTGACCTCACCACCCGATCGCGCAATTCGTGTTGGCCGGCAGAATTTAGAGAAGAAAGTTTTACGTGCCCGACATACCTGGGCACGGTCCGCCCCGCTCACTGACGTCACCTGACCTTGAGTGCGGGTATCAAAATTTTCGCGCCGCTCAGCGGCGCAATTTGTTTAAGAGTTCCAGGTCTTGAGATTAAAAAATATTCCAAGTTGGTATAGCTCATTCCAAATTGGTATTGCTGGTTCCAAAGTTGATATGGCAGTTTGCTAACTCCAGCTCCTTAAAGTTGGTATGACCCATGCCATACCTGTCATACTGCATATTCCATCCTTGTAACGTGCTTTTTTCATCCGTTTTTTGTTGTTGTTGTTGGTGGTGGGGGGGGGGGGGGTGGCTTTCAACGCTTGGGAAAGGGCCCTTTCGAGCCCCCCCCCCCCTGGACGAAATTCTGGCTACGTGCCTGGACACAGTACAGTCTGTCAGCTGATAGCAGGGACACAGTACAGCCTGTCAGCTGATAGCAGGGACACATTACAGTCTGACAGCTGATAGCAGCGACACAGTACATTCTGTCAGCTGATAGCAGGGACACAGTACATTCTGCCAGCTGGTAGCAGGGACACAGTACATTCTGTCAGCTGGTAGCAGAGACACAGTACATTATGTCAGCTGATAGCAGGGACACAGTACAGTCTGACAGCTGATAGCAGGGACACAGTACATTCTGTCACCTGATAGCAGGGACACATTACATTCTGTCAGCTGATAGCAGGGACACAGTACATTCTATCAGCTGGTAGCAGGGACACAGTACATTATGTCAGCTGATATCAGTGACACAGTACATTCTGTCAGCTGATAGCAGGGACACAGTACATTCTGTCAGCTGGTAGCAGGGACACAGTACATTATGTCAGCTGAGATCAGGGACACAGTACATTCTGTCAGCTGATAGCAGGGACACAGTACATTCTGTCAGCTGATAGCAGGGACACAGTACATTCT
>JAXIVJ010008905.1:0-7500 GCA_036785665.1 Chirona hameri | reverse complement strand
CCAGTGTTCAGGGAGGGCAACAGGGTGTCTCCTGTGATGTTTAGGGAGGGCAACAGGGTGTCTCTTGTGGTGTTTAGGGAGGGCAATAGGGTGTCTCTTGTGGTGTGTTTAGGGAGGGAAATAGGGTGTCTACTCCAGTGTTCAGGGAGGGAAATGGGGTGTCTCCTGTGGTGTTCAGGGAGGGAAATATGGTGTCTCCTGTGGTGTTTAGGGAGGGCAATAGGGTGTCTAGTCCAGTGTTCAGAGAGGGAAATGTGGTGTCTCCTGTGGTGTTCAGGGAGGGAAATAGGGTGTTTCCAGTGGTGTTTAGGGAGGGTAATAGGGTGTCTAATCCAGTGCTCATGGAGGGAAATAGTGTGTTTCCAGTGGTGTTCAGGGAGGGGCATAGGGTGTGTGTTTCCAGTGGTGTTTAGGGAGGGCAATAGCGTGACTCCTGTGGTATTTATGGAGGGAAATAGGATGTCTCCTGTGGTGTTTCGAGAGTAGAATAGGGTGTTGCTCGTCTTCTTTGTTCGCCGTCGCACAGTGGGCGATAACGGCCTGCTAGCGCGACATGGGGTGAAAAACAAAATTCAAAAATGACTATTTTATACGGCTCATTTTCAAGCAAAATGTCCATAGCATGAAAGTATAACACCGAATCGGTGTCACCGATTCGCCAATTAATTTGTTTATTTGTATGTACCATGTCTTCAAACACACACCATTGTTCAGCCGCCGATATTGCTATGGCGCGCCTCATTCTCATCGCATGGATATATGCTAATATGAGAGAAGAACGTTTCGTAGAGGCTTTGTGGTGTTTTTTTTCTTGAAAGTACAAATCATCAGCAGCCCGAAATATATGAAAAATATATATATGATGAAATATATGATGAATATGACCTTTTTCATGTGAATGAGCAATTTTGTATTCTAACATTATGTGAGGTATGTTATTTGAAGTGGCTGACCAACAGAATTAAAACTTGAGTTAATCCTACAATTTTCATTCCACGGTTTCTCCGCTTTGGTTAAACATTTTTTTTCTGTCTCGTTAGAGTGTATACTTTGTGCCTATTAAACGAAACCTTGCGCATATTTCCGCTTTTTATTTTGGAGCTTATTTTATAGTGTACATCACTATTAACTCTGCGCCAATACAATGTTCAGATCTCTGCTGAAAGTCTAAAGATAGCAAATGACAAGGGCTACAAAATGGCGATCTCGGATTTTCGCAATTTTCTACCCCCCCCCCCCCCCTCCCCAAACAAAAAACAAATGTTTAAAAAGATGCTTTCAAAATAAAACTTTTCAAACATTTTCAAAAAACCGGAATAAATGTTGGAGAACCACATATGGCCAATACCCAAACCAAATTTAAAAGCAATATCTTCGTTGTTTAGTGACTTATGGCTCCCTAAGTAAAAGTAACTCATGACGTCATATTTGTTATTGCGTTTTTGGCTTTTATTGACTAGATACAGACAAATAAATGCCAGCACTGTATTTCTGAGACAAAACCGGTCTAGAGACCTGCCTTTTGTATTTATATTTATCAATTTAAAAATGTTGACCTTATGTGACCTGACCTTGATCTGAGCTGAGCTTGAAACTAACTTCACTTAACCCTATTTGTAACAGGCTCCTATTTGTAACAGGGGGGGGGGGGAGGGGCGGATTCCGCCCCCCCCCCCGGAGATCTCGAGATCTACCCGTCCGATTAAAAAAAATGAAACGGTGTTTGGTTCCCCTCAACACGATCTACATTTATAAATAATAATAAAAAAAATTGGGATAGGGGGGCAACAGGGGGGCAAAAACTACACAATTTAGTGGTATTTTTGATCCAACATAGCCTTCATGTTTATCGACCGATTTTAACACAACTAATAGGAATCGATAGAGATTGAATTGGAAATTGATATATGACGGTGACGTTGGAAAATGCAAAAATCATAGGCGTGTGCAGGTCACTCAATATGGGGGTGAAGTAAATGCGTAATAAAACCATTTTTTGATGTGTTTTTTTGATAAATGAAATGGTATGTGTTTGAGACATTAGAAAAACAGTTATAAATCATATTTTTTGCCATAGGCGGTACCAGGTTAGTGAAAAAGGGGGTAAAATTGGGAAAAAGTATTAACCGCAGACAAGTTGCTACCCAGCACTATAAATATGTTACTGATCGTAGATAGTTCCTTTTTGCATGTTGTACTTCATCATAGGCGTATCCAAAATCCAAACTGGGGCGGCGCAAGACCTTTTGATAAGTATATTATCCGCTATTATGATACTAACTAGTCAACAGTGACTATTTCACTTACAACTTCAATTAACATTGCTTACCCCCCTTTTTACCCTACCTGGACTCGCCTATTATCTTATAATCGTTCGTAGAGTAGCCTGTGGTGCGTGTTTCATCCGAAAACTGCAGTATGTTATGTCATTGTACGCCCATGCCGCTTAGTTTCCTTGCAATAATATGACCCCCTTTCTTCCATTCCTGAGCGCGCCTCTGCAAAAAATGACTTTATTCCCTTTTCTGGTCTGATATGTGCATATATTATTATAAGCTAAACGTATATTGCGCCGTTATCGCTGGCATATCGTCATCACCATGCCAGTCACCCCCCCTTTTCATGTTCCTGAAACACGCCCCTGCAACTCTATATGTAATAAATTATGCAAATAATGGAATCAGAAACTATCTTTTACATCTTGATAGCTATAAATGCCCCTTACATTGCTCTATTGGCTTCCCGCCAAGCATTGAATACTTCCTGGAACCCCCCCCCCCCCCTTTTCAAGCCCCTGAAACCGCCTCTGCCATGCAATTTGTATGATATTTCATTAACATCAACTAATTTGCACTTGTTGCAATCACCGTAAGCCGATGTAACTCCTTCATACTTGATGCAGTTAGGAAGAAACCGTGAAGATCGCATTTCCGTAATATCGCCAAATGTGGCCTCCGAACCCACCCAAAACTGTGCCCTGGAACCGCCTCTGTTCAGGTTAAGAACTAAAAATTTTGACTCCAAATGCGGAGTTCAATTCTCTGAAAAGTCCCAAAATTTAATAGGCCTGCTCCCAGCCGTTCTGGAGATATCTGCGAAAAACATGAGGGGGGCGGAATCCGCCCCCCCCCCCTGTTACAAATAGGGTTAAATAAGGTCAGATGGTAAAAGGACTATCACTATCGAATTATACGTGTACAATAGCCCATACCACATGTGTCGCATGACTTTCGTAGATTTTCTGCGCATAGTGACCTTTTGTGACCTGACCTTGACCTTTGCCAAGAATCTCGCTTCAACTCATGCGGGATGTGTATTATATCTTTGGGAGTATTTTGTGTGATCATCAAAGGTTTGGATGTAAATTTGGAATCAGTATCAAAGGGTTTGGATGGAAAGTATTGCCCATAAACTCAAATACCTCGATTTTGACCTTTGACCCGACTTTAACCTAATATGTGACCTCAATTCCACAATTTAGAGTATGCTTTAGATGCGAGTCACTGAGAGCTTTCGAATGCCGCCTTGCGCGTCTCGCTGCAAACATTGGTTCCGGAGATAACGGGGGGGGGGGGGGGCAATATTTGCCTCTCCCGGTCAATGCCGGGTTAAACCCAGATACAAATGCATATTTTGAGCTCCCTGATTCATCAGCTATCGATTGATATGGTACATGTTCAAACCGATGCCGTAAATTGAAGCAGAAACGCCGTGTCGCGATAAAAGGTCGTTCTCGCCCACTGTGCGTCAGTGGCATTCTGCTGTTCCCACACCGTCATCGGGTGGCAATCAGTCCAGTTTATAGACGCAAACCTGCGTGTATTTCTTCAATCGGCATCACCCTGGCGATAATTGAGGAGCTCGCGCAGCTGGGCTAAATAGTTAATTGGGTATCCAGCCGACAAAACATGTCTGATCATTGGTCGTAACAGGCATGGTAGCCATGGCGACCCGCACCTAACCGCACACTACCAAGACTAGTGGCTTACACCAGTCACGCATGAGCGTACCCTTCAGATCGCGTCGATTTGATTGCACCGATGCAATAGGTGCTGAAACGTGTTTGATTTGTGGAATGAAACATAAGAAAGGTGATGCGTTTTGGCCAAGGAACAAATTGCTTTCACCAAGATCATCGAAACAAAACTATTTAGATGTCACACAATTTGAAATGCTACAAATAGAACAATTTGTTCCGGACATTTCAGTTTGAAAGACAAGTTATACAATTATAAAATCAACTCGAAGCACAGTTGCATCATCGGACATATTTAACCGCGGGGTCAGAGAACGTGTGCTGCTGAACAGACTTTCGTTTGCACTACAGGAAAATGATACCACAATGTTCAAGAAACATGGTGGTATTGGAGCAACAATATCACAAGCGTGTTGGACAAACATTAAATATACAAGGAGTCTTTGCAACAAAACAATAGTGTGTTGAAGTATTCTAAAATTTCATTTCGCGAAATAAGTCATCAGAGATGATGTTAAACCATTGCCTAACAAAATGTTTCTCCTAAAATGTGTGCTTCTGATGGAGCTGCCGTTTGGAGTATGATGCTGATTTGGTAACGGCAGCATCAGCACTGTATTATCTTGATGACACATTCAGAACAGCTCAGTGGCAATGACGCACCGTCATGTTCATTGGCCCCTTTACATGATGCCTCAGAGTTGTGGCAGGTTCACTAGCTCGTCACAAAATGACTCTGGGTGTCCGAGGTTCACTTGCCCCGCACGGTTTCTATCGATTCTCACCTAAGTCCCATTCACCTAGTATAGTATACTCGGAGCTGTGTGCACTGTGCACAGGGGTGAAAAAGCTCCCACTCGCCAACGTACGTCGGTGACAGCAAAAAGGTGTGGTGAGACAGGAAACCGCCTACGGATTCATGCATTTTCAGAGACATGACTTCTAGAATATGAAAACTTAGATAACAATCCTACTCATTTTGACTCAGTAAGATATCAAGCATAACCCATCTCCCATACTGTTAAATTAGTAAGTATTTTAAAGGGAGTGTGCCTACTCACATCGCTTAGTTGGGGTTATAGACACTGGTCTATAGAACACAATTTTCTGAATTGAGCCAATACTTCATTTATCCAGATTCACCCTAGTTGCCGAGATATTCGAAGACTCCAGGAATTTGCTTGGGAGCAAAAAGTTATCGGGTAGACTCCAGAGGGCTTCCGCTACTAGAAGCACTGCAACTATCGATTAAACTGCTAGCATATTGTTAGCGCCGGCCAATAGCAATTCAACAAAACAGCTCGTGCACGCTGATAGCAGCAGCCGAACAGAAACTGGACGGCCATCATGTTTTCCGATGATGGCCATTTCGATGATGGCCGATGGCCATTTTTTGGAGAAGATATCAATTTAGAGCTACGAAACTTGCACATAATAAAGTTCACAGTGGCAAGAACGTGCTGTGCGAAGCTCGTCTTTCTATCTTGCATGATGTGACCGTAATTGTATTGTCTTATGTGCGCCGTTTTACATAACATCACCATAGTGGCGATCGTTTTATAGATATCGAAACAAAAATAAACAAAAACAATATAAGTGAACATTCAGCTAAAGGGGCTCCAGATGTGAATTTCATCATATACAACAATCAAACAAGAGCTACTTACCGTATGAAAAATATTTTTGACATTCCAAAACAGTAGGCACACTCCCTTTAACTTAGCTGCAGCATCCATCGACCCCCGACATTCCTGCTGGCCTTCGGAAGCGGCACCCGAGTCGTGAGTTTGTCGGTGGGTCTGGTGGGTCTGCGACAATTGTGGTGCTGCTACATGAGACAACGACAATTGCGGCACTTAGTTCTGTGCTTCTTTCTATCCTTTCAACATTACAATGACGTCACTGGTGTTGATACCTGAGTTGAATGTATTTTAACATCAATTTCCGTTAATTATACCACTTTTTAGTTAATTACTCTGTGGAAATGCTAGTTACGTGTTCCTCCAGCTAACGTATAATTGTTGTGAGAGAATAAGCCAGCAGATGGGCACCCACCTATAAGGACTGTATGAAAATAGAGACTCGCCGAATGGATCGTTAGTCCCTCAATACGTGAAGTGTCTTACGCTTTTCGCTAACAAGCGAACCATTTGAACTGACAGACACGACCTTTGACTGAATTGGTTTGGAGCACAGCCTTGGTTTGGACCAGGATAACTAGACAAACGTTTGAACCTTTAGCGGTGGGTATTTTAATTTTGATAGGGTGCTATAGGTGTCACACGGGTAATACGTGCTTATTACTTTGATTTCACCTATCTCGATAGCTTGATTGCGAAAAGTTGAAGATGGGTAAAGCTAAAAAGAAACACAACTAGTTGAGGAGGAAACAAAGCTCACGACAGGCGGCATCAAGCTTGTGGCCCCTGTCCATACGAGGGCTAGTACAAGAATGTAAAGCGACATAAGCTTGCTGACAATACCAGGTAATACAATTTGTATTTGTTTTGGCATACATTGTGCTACATTCCCTTATAATTTCGTAATTTCAATATGTTCAGAAAAAGTTTGTCAGTGCCATGAAAGTTTGTATTTGCCATTTGGTGTAAATGTCCACTCGTCATTTCATGTTTCACTTAATATTCACAACATACTTGTGCCTAGATCCCCAAGTTGGATCTGGGATCCCAGTGGATCCATTGGCATAAAATGCATGAAGATCTGGGATCCTCCTGGATCCCTCAGCATAAATTATAGATCCCACAGCATACAATATATCAGGATCTGGGATCTTTGTGGATCCCTCTGGTTGTGGTGTGTGTATACACATGATAGACAGGACAGGACATGATACAACCTGATTTTTGAGTACTTGGCCGAGCGCGAAAAATGGAAGTGAGTCAGTCTGGCTCTTTGCAGGTGCCAGCCTTAAGGATTTTTCACCTCTAACTGTGCAGTTGGTAGGAAACTGTGCACCCGTCACCTGGCGTTTAGTACTGTATTGGTGTAGTTGTGCAGCTACATTGTTACTTACGTTCGCAAAATATATTTTGCAGGGAATCTTATTAACTAATGGTTTTATTATTACCAAAGGTATTCAAATACAGTTCAGAACGAACAATTTGCTAAAACCTAACTTTAACGTTATAGAATGTTTAATGCTAACTTTTGAAGAGCAAACAATACTTACAGCTTACAATACATGAAAACTTCCTTAGTTGGAATCAAGTAGGAACCAACATTAAATAAACTAAAAAAACATGACCTTTTCCTCGAAAATGTGAAAAACCAATGTTATCAAAATGTTATTATTATGTGGTAATATTTCGGCCACAGGCCTTTATCAAACAGTAAAACATTTACGAATCGATACGAAGTTTTCCTAACTGCCTCTTTAAAAAAAATAATGCTTTACAATCGTGACAATTGTTTCGATCGCACCACCTACAAAATATTTCTCTTCCATCACATACCATACACCAAGAACAGCATACTATAGATTTGTGCACGATATTACCCACGGA